>RJWJ010002181.1:0-107100 GCA_004363605.1 Indri indri
AAGCAAGCTCTGGAAAGATACACAAAAAACTGGGTCACAGGAGTTGCCTTTGGGAGGAAAATAAGGGGACCGAGAAGAATTTAAAAAGACTTATTTTTTCACTGTACTTCTTTTTTATCCTTTTGCATTTTATATCATATGCACATATCGCCTATTCGCAAATGATTTTTGGCAATTTACAAATAAAAACTCAGCTCTTTTTCAAAAGCGCTCCCTGTTTCATGTCACGGGTTCTGTACCCTACCTTCCCCCGTTTCAAAGTGTGAACTTACCCTCTGTGGGTGCACCTTTCCTGCACGTCCCCTCCCTTGCCTGCTTCCCACGGGAAGAAAAGCAACGAAAAGGAAGAAAATGAGGTCCCCTGGTCATCGACTCGCGCTGCCTACTTTTATCTGACACCCACCTCTTTTATTGAATCTGTCGCCTATGGGATAGCCACATTTTCTTAAGTTGTGAAAGATGAAGGAAATTTTTAAAAAGACAAAAAGAGGGGGAAAGCTCAGAGTTTGGCCACATACGGTGTTTTCAAGCTTCTGCTTGAACTGCGCATTTCCTCTCAGCTTTAAGGACATGCCCTTTGGGTAGAAGGGTGTTTTGTTTCCAGCCCACGCAGACCCAAACTTTTTCTCTCATCACGTGCCTGGCCCAAGCCAGTCAGCAGCTCTGTAATGAGATCACCACGGCCAGCCTCCCAGCCTACCGAGTGAACCACAGGGTTAGCCGGCAGCAGCAGCGGCCACCGAAGCAGGGTGCTGAAAGAGAAGAGGAGGCAGGCTGGATTGACCTGTGGCAAGGACCTCGGAGGAGCTTGGAAACTGCCCACCGCAGAGGTGAGTGGGAGCTGCTGGGAAGGGGAAGTGTTTGCGAAAGTCAGGACATGTCCGAGTTCACTCGAAGAAGGGCAAAACACACTGTTCCTACCTCTGCCCCCACCCTGTCCTCTCTACTTGCAGTACAGGTGAGATGTGCCTTTGAAAAGCACAGTGCAGTCCCCTACATGTCTTGCTAATGTCTGTATCTTCCGTCTGTTTGTACCATCTGCCTCCTTTGTAGTCTTACTGTTCTAGCAATTGAGAGGTAATTATAATGGACTGGGTTTGGCTTCAAAACGATGGGAAGGAGCAACTCCTAAGTCAGAACGCAAACAAGAGGCGGATCAAACTGGAAGAGACTGTTGGGAAGCACCTGCTGCCTAATTGCTTCTCATTTCTAATCTGCCATCACCTGGAGGAGATGGGCAAATTATTATACAATAGTTTAAAGTCTCTGGATAGATGTGTGGGCTATGAGCTGGACAACCTGGTCAAAGCTGTTTTTATGCAGCATACTGGGATGTATCAGTAGTGGCTCCAGTTTTAGAATCATTAATGGCCGGATGGTACCTATGGAAACACTCCCACAAAGGTTATTGGGTGAGGGGCATCCAGTCAGGTGTATGGATGGAGGTGAAAATAGCCTAGTGGTTTTTAGGGTGCTCCTACAGGCCCTCTGGGGCTTAAGGCAAGCAAGACAAGGTGCTGCTTTGTGGGTTGCTTCGGTTTCATGTGCAATTCCAACTAAATTTCTCTGGTTGGGATGTAGAGATTCAATTCAATTTGCTAAAGCAGAAATGCACTGAGCCTCAGCTTCTGACTTTAGATAGGAAAGTTGTTAGCACGAGGGAAAGGCACAGAATGTTCAATAGCAAATGTTGGACACATTCCGAGGGCAGAAAAAGCAATGTTTTTGATTCTTTTGTCTTTTTTTCTTTCTTTTTTCTTTTTTTTTTCCCACTCTGTTGCCCGGGCCAGTGTCATGGTGTCAGCCTAGCTCACAGCAACCTCAAATTCCTGGGCTCAGGCGATCCTCCTGCCTCAGCCTCCGAGTAGCTGGGACTACAGGCATGTGCCACCACACCTGGCTAATTTTTTCTATTTTTAGTAGAGACGGGGTCTTGCTCTTGCTCAGGCTGGTCTCGAATTCCTGAGCTCAAGCAATTCTCCCACCTCGGCCTCCCAGAGTGCTAGGATTATAGGCATGAGCCACCACACCCAGCCTGTGGCTGACATCTTCATTGCAACTTCATGAGCAATCCTGATCCAACGACACCCAGATAAATTGTCCCTGAAATCCAGATCCATGGAAACTGTGAGATAATAAATGTGTATTGTTTTAAGCCATAAGCTTTGGGGTAATTCAATTCCTTTATCTCTTATTTATTCAGCAAATACTTCCTGAGTATCTGCTACATGCCAGGAATGTGCTTGGTGCTGTGGATCTCATAATAAGACAAGCAGGCTTTGGGCCTCACAGGCATACAGTCAAGCAGGGCAGTGAACTCTTAAAGGATGAAAGTACCATGCAGCAAAAGGAGTGAAGGGGATATTACTGAAACTGACCCAAGGGAGTCATTTTTGTCTCAAAGTTTAATCTTTACCTTCATGTAGTTCATCTTTTTTCATTTTTATTTTATTTTTAGACACAGAGGTCTCAGTATGTTGCCCGGGCTGGTCTTGAATACCTGGGCTCAAGTGATCGTCCCACCTCAGCCTCCCAGATATCTGGGACCACAGGCACATGCCACCACGCCTGGCTATTTTATCTTTCTGGATGACTATCAGTCACTCTTCCTTGTATGTAAGGCTCAGACATGTACAGACCTTGAGTCATAGCAGCTCCTCAAGACCCTCTTCACCAGAGGCTTTAAGCTGTGTAATTACATTTCAGGTCAGTCTCCCAGTCCTGGAGGCAGACTGCTCAGCTTCCCTCTAGAATACAAACGGCCTGAGAGCAGACACTAAATTAAGGGGAGTACTAATGCCTGGGTCAGTTGCCCTCTGCCTGTGTCGTTTCCCCACTTACGAAATAGAATTTATGCCATTCCAAAACGCATGTAGCACCAGGCAAAGTGTTGGGAAGGCTGGATTTTGCCAGAAACTGTGTGGAGTTTGGAGCAAGTCACTTCTGCTATCTAGACCTATCTCCTTAGCTGTAAAATGGTAGGGGTAGACCAGATGACCATGAGGTCTTCCTTTTTTTTTTTTTTTTTTTTTTTTTTTTTTCTCTCTCTCTCTCTCTCTCTCTCTCTCTTCTTCTCTAACAGTAAATTATTTTAATAATTTTACAAGATTCTTACAAAGAAAAAATACACATTCACATAAAGTTGCTGTATTTTATACCTATAAAATAGGAAAGCCAGGAAGTGTGTCATGCACCTGTAATCCCAGCTGCTTGAGAGGCTGAGGTGGGAGGATCACTTGAGCCCAGGAGTTCAAGTCTAGCCTGGGCAACATAGTGAGATCCCATCTCAATAAACAAACAAACTGTCTCTACTCCCTCCACCCTCACCCTATTCCCCTGTCCTGTATTCAGATTCTCGAGGTTGTGAACATCAGCTATAGACTCATAGTGTCATTTATCTAGATTGGGGATTCCTCAATAAAAAGCTTACACAATCAGAATCATCTGCTTTCAACACAACCACACTAAAATGTATCTAATTTGGATAATCTCACAATGTATATCAAATGCTCTTTAAGGGAGAATCAATTTATTGTTATAAAATACTAGAATCTTTCAGCACATTTCATTTCTTTCTCTTCCCTGAATGCATTCCCTTCTTAAATAACTATTTCATATTTTCCTCCTAAATACTTTGTCATTTGGAAGCTCAAAGTTATATAGAAATATTTGATAAAATAGGACAAGAAGTATGTCTTATGCAACTCACACATCCCTTGTGTCTAGCATTGTATCTGGTACACAATAAATGTTTCTTGAAAGAATGTTTACTATTTTAGAGAAAACATGTTCTTTGGTATTAAAACACACCCAAACACTATCTAGCCCATAATACAGGCCGATTTCATTCCTTTGTTTCCCTTTCAATCTCTGCCCTCATCAACACCGATTCATTCTATATTTTTTGCAGTCTCAGTTGGTATAATGAGCACTGAATTCAAGTTCTTCCACTAAATAGCTGTCAAAGCTGAAGCCAACGACTGAATACCTCTCTGCCTCCATTTCTTCAGATGGAGTATGGGGGCATCTGAATAGATGAGCTCTAAGACAATTTCCATTTCTTAGATGGGAGACTTCAAAAGGTAGAAAAAAAGAATTAGACAGTCAAGTCGCAGAGAGGAAGCCCAATAAAATGTAATGATTATAATACCTTAACATATTAAATATTTATAAATGTTAATTTTACTTGCCAAAAAGAATTTCTGTCAACTATCGTTGACAAACAATGTTAAGGAACTTCTCTGGATGAAGACCCATCTGCCCACAATGTTTGAGGTCTCTCTCAGAACCTGTCTGACTGCCTGTGATCATGTAAAACTGAAAACATGTCTGCCGGCAGGTAGAGAGGCACAGAGAGCAAGCTGCTTTCGTCATAAAACATTCAGCAGAATGACACGGTTGTGTACCTTGGAGGACTCAACTACCTAGATAAATATCTCGGGAGATGGCACATGGGCGTATTGGCACAGCTAAAGAATAAATGGCATGTTAGGAAATGCTTCGTTGATTCTAATGAAATCAGATGTCAAAAGATAAATGGTGCTGCTGCTATAGCCAAGAAGCCTTCCCACCACTGGAAGATAAACAAGTCATTTTCCCTTTGGCCAGAAGGTATAGTGGAGCAGAGAAGTCCAAGGTCAAACTGACATATCAGCCCCTAATCACTCAGTCTCAGTAATATCCAATTTCCATACCGTGGACACAGTGCCCTGCCTTGTGGAATAAACCAGAGCTGCCTCCTTCCGGGTTCAATGTCTTATCATACTGATAGTCAGCTAGTCTCTCTTGGTTTTGGTTTTTGATTTCAATGTCTGGTTCTGTTTACTTATACTTTATACCCAGTCTACATCTCAAAAGAGTTTAAGGTAGCTTCCAATAAAAGGATATAGATAATAGAACAGCTGCAAATAAATAAAAACTGATTAGAAACCATCAGACACTATATACCCTTTATATTGTTTTGATGGGGAGAGTGTAATCTGTAGAGAAAATAACCAGGTGCTTTAACTGCTACTGCTTTTATTTTAAACCATGTAAAATTGTTAACAAGGAAAAAAAAAAAGAGGAAGAAAAAGAAGAAGAAACCATTAGGGCACTGGTTCTTAATCATAGTTACCTTTAATAATCTAATGAAAGTTATAGGCCCTTCTATGATGAAAAAATGAACATGGAAAAATCTGCATATCATTTCAGGGGAGACAAAGACTTCTCAAAGCCCTTCCAGAATGGAAATTATCTGATTTAAAGTAAAGGAAATGCTAATTAAAAGGAGAGCTAGTTACAGTAGTAATCTTTAATAAAGTGTTTCCTACAAATGGGCATTGAATTAACTTTTAAATATTTCTGTAATTTTCTGAATAGGTAAAATATGCTCATGGTGCAAAATTCAAAAGGCGAAAAGGGTAAAAAGATAGCCTTCCTCTGCCCATGCACCCCGGCCATCCAGAAGCCATCGCTATAACCAGTTTATTCTTCCAGAGATAGTTTAATGTTCTACGTAGTATTCTATGTATGCATGAGCATCACGTGCACACACGCACACAGGCACACGTGCTTATGTCCCACGCATTGTTTTATGTTCATTTAATACTTCTGAAGAGTACGCACAAAGCTGCCTTATTCCTTGAATGGCTGCAGAGTGTTTCATTATTGGATGTACTATAATTTATTTAACCAGTCCTCCACCGATGAACATTTAGGTTGTTTCCAATCTCTAGCCACTAAAAATAACATTACAATGAACATCATGTACATCTACCATTTTTTACATACAGGATTATATAACAGAAAAATAATCCCAAGAAGAGTAGTAGAGCACTAAATTTAACTCTGAGCTTACTGGTAGCCAAAGCAAAAAGGAGAAGATATATGGATTGTCCAATTTTCTTTGCATCCCACAAGAAAGCATACCATTTCTTCCAGAGAGAAAAACATCTGTGCTCTAATTTATTGGAATTTATCATCTTTATCCTCATAAAAAATATACTACTTCTTCTTAGTAACTAAATAATGGAGTAAGGAGTATCTTTAATGGCAGTTTTGATATTCATATGGCAGATTCTTATAGCTATCTTTTTTTTTTATATCTATCTTGATTTTTGTTTTTTTAAAGTATAGTCTGACTAAAACTCAGCATTCCTTGCATAAGTGAAAATGCAATCTGGGAGGAAAAGGTTTAGTTTTGAGGTTGGATACCATGTATCCAAGAGCATGAAGAAAGCCAGAGAATTGTCCTCCTTTGAAGGTTTCCTGGGTATGCCAGATCTCTTGCAATACTCAGTAATTTCTTAGCTCTGGCCCAGACCTCTAGTCCTGTCAGTACCTTCAGTCACAGCTACCTGGGAGGCTGACACAGGAGGATCACTTGAGCCCAGGAATTTGAGTCCAGCCTGGGCAACATAGTGAGACCTTGTCTCTTAAAAAAATTTTTTTTAAAAAGAAAAGAAGGCTGGGTGTGGTGGTTCACACCCGTAATCCTAGCACTCTGGGAGGCTGAGGCAAGAGGATTGCTTGAGGCCAGCAGTTCGAGACCACCCTGAGCAAGAGTGAGACCCCGTCTCTACTAAAAATAGAAAAAATTAGACAGACACAGTGGTGTCCACCTGTAGTCCCAGCTACTTGGGAGGCTGAGAAAGGAGGATCGCTTGAGCCCAGGAATTTGAGGTTGCTGTGAGTGAGAGTGACCCCACTGCACTCTAGCCAGGGCAACAGAGACTCTGTCTCCAAAAAAAAAAAAAAGAAAGAAAGAAAGAAAGGTGGGTCAAAGGGGAACAGTTGTTTCCTAAGGTCATAGCTGGTAAACATGCATCTAGAATAATAAAACCAAATACAATCATATACAAAAGAATAAAATATCTGTAGAGAGGGAAATAAGTGGCACAGTGGCATGCAGTCCAGCTTGGAATCTGGGCCCTGAGCTTCCCTTATCACCTATAGACTCTGGGAAGTCACTTGGCCTCCCTTTGTGTAGGTTCCTTCATCCGTGTAACATGGCAGAACAAGATGACCTGTAATGCTCCTTTCCAGCCAGGTGATGACACTGTGCAATAGGAATGGCCAGTGGGTTAACATGTGCCAACTCCTCTGGACTGGTGTGCCTGCCCTGAGTGCTGTGGTTAGGACTGTGAGCCTGGTCCAGGCTCAGGTGTAAGATGCCAGGAATGACAGGTGACGTCTACCAGGGATGAAAGAAAATTGGAGCAGAATTTACTATCTAATTCTTTTTTTTTTTTTTTGAGACAGTCTCGCTCTGTTGCCTGGGCTAGAGTGCCGTGGCATCAGCCTAGTTCACGGCAACCTCAAACTCCTGGGCTCAGGTGATCTTCCTGCCTCAGCCTCTCAGGTATCTGGAACAACAGGCACGCGCCACCATGCCCGGCTAATTTTTTCTATATATATTTTTAGTTGTCCAGCTAATTTCTTTCTATTTTGAGTAGAGACGGGGTCTTGCTCTTGCTCAGGCTGGTCTCGAACTCCTGAGCTCAAAGGATCCACCCACCTCGGCCTCCCAGAGAGCTAGGATTACAGGCGTGAGCCACCATGCCCGGCCACAAGGTTTCTTTTTGAAGTAATGAAAACGTTCTCAAATTGTGCTGATAGATGCACAACTGCAAATATATTAACACTAAAAGCCACTGAAATGTACACTTTTAAATGGCTAAATTATATCATACATGAATTATAGCTCAATAAAGATATTTTTTAAAAGAGAACGAATACAATTTTAAATTCTCCTCAGCCTCAATAGTAGAGCATGTGGTCAAACTTTTAGATTTTTGCCATTATAATGAGTGAGAAATAGCATCTCATTGTAGTTTTAATTCACATTTTTCTTTTTATTATAATGGAAGGTTGGCCGGGCGCAGTGGCTCACGCCTGTAATCCTAGCACTCTGGGAGGCCGAGGCAGGTGGATCGCTCAAGGTCAGGAGTTCGAGACCAGCCTGAGCAAGAGCGAGACCCCAATCTCTACTAAAAAAATAGAAAGAAATGATCTGGACAACTAAAAATATATGTAGAAAAAAATTAGCCAGGCATGGTGGCGCATGCCTGTAGTCCCAGCTACTCAGGAGGCTGAGGCAGGAGGATTGCTTGAGCCCAGGAGTTTGAGGTTGCTGTGAGCTAGGCTGACGCCACGGCACTCTAGTCCTGGCAACAGAGCCAGACTCTGTCTCAAAAAAAATAAATAAATAAAATAATGGAAGGTCAACAGTTATTCAGTTTTAAGACCATTTATATTGATTCCTTTTTATCATATGCTAAATTTTGTTTATCTACTCATATGCTAAATTCCCATATATATATATTTAGGTCTATTTCTGGACTTCCTAATCTGTGACATGTCTGCCTATTCATGTGCTAGCACCACACTTTTAATTATTAAAGATTTGTTTTGCAAATGTGGTAAAAAAAAACAATCAAAAAAAGAACATGTAACATCTGCTGGGCGAGGGGACTCACAGCTGTAATCCTAGCACTTTCGGTGGCTGAGGTGAGAGGATCACTTGAGTCCAGAAGTTCGAGACCAGCCTAGGCAATAGCGAGAGCCTCATCTCTAGCACAAAAAAAAAATTAGCTGCACATGGTGGCATGCACCTGTGGTCCCAGCTACTAGGGAGGCTGAGGTGGGGGACTGCTTGAGCCCAGGAGTTCAAGGTTGCAGTGAGCTATAATGACCCCACTGCACTCTAGCCCCAGCAACAGAGTAAGACCTTGTCTCAAAAAAAAAAAATTACACACACACACACACACACACACACACAGACACACAGATATATATATAACATAAAATTTACCATCTTAACCATTTTTAAGTGTATGGTTCAGTAGTGGTAAGTATGTTCACATCTGTTGCTCTCCAGAACATTTTCACCTTGCACAACTAAAACTCTATACAACTCTCCATTTCCCCCTCCCCCTACCCAGACCCTGGCAACTACCATACTACTTTCTCTTCCTATGGATTTGACAACCTTAGATACCTCAGATAAATGGTAATATACAGTTTTTGTCTTTTTATAACTGACTTATTTTACCTAGCATAATGTCCTCAAGGTTCATCCACTTTGTGGCATTTGGCAGGATTTCCATCCTTTTTAAGGCTGAATAATACTGCATTGTACATATCCGCCACAATTTGTTTATCCATTCATCCGTCAATGGGTGCTTGGGTTGCTTCCAGTTCTTGACTGTTATGAGTAGTGCTACTATGAATATGAATGTGCAAATATTTTTTTTTAAGATTCTGTTTTCAATTCTTCTGGATATATATACCCAGAAATAGAATTGCTGCATTATATGGTAATTCTATTTTTAACTTTTTGAGGAACTGCCATACTGTTTTCCACAGTGGCTACACCATTGTACATTGCCACCAACAGAGCACAAGGGTTCTGATTTCTCCACATCATCCCCAAAACTTATTTTCTGTTTTTTTGATAGTAGCCATCTTATTGGGTATGAGTTGATGTCTCATTGTGGTTTTGATTTGCATTTCCCTAATGGTAGTGATATTGAGCATCTTTTCATATGCTTATAATAAAACAAGCAATGGGATACTCAACAAAGTCAAGTTAGCAGCAACTCAGAGCACCCTCCCACCAAACCCAGCCACTGTCCCAGACTGTCACCTCCCCAGAAAAGTCATGGCACTGTTTCAAATATGGAGAAATACTTGGAAGTTTGTTACAAAAAGACTTAATAGGAACGCTAAGATATTTGATAAACAATTGAGGCTGAAAAAGGCTGCAATTAAAAAGGCCATTCACAGGGGCATACAGAAGTTGCAAGAATACATGCTGAAGATGCAAAATGTCAGAAAAACCGAGCAATGTATTTCTTAAGAATAGGGGCTAGGCTCAATGCTGTAGCAGCCCAAGAGCAAACCGTAGTAACAGTGAGCAAGGTCAAGTGCATGCAGGTGCAGTCAGGTCTATGCATCCTACGTGGAAGAGTATGAACCTGGACAAAAGATTTCTGCTTTCATGGGCAAATCTGAACACCAGTTTGAAACACCGGATGTTCAAATGCGAATAGAGGACACACTGAGTAGCACAGCAACTCTAACAATACCACAAAACAAGAGGATATACCATTTCCAGAAATGGCAGGTAGTGGATTTTGAAATGCTTTTTTAAAGCCTATGTATGCACTTAATTTGTTTTAATAAAACAAAATTATTTAAAAAAGAAGAAATAAATAAATGGCAGGTGACGACGCTGGCCTTGACCCCAATGTGGAGCCATCACAGGATCAGACAGGAGATGTTGGCACAAATGTCATTTTGACAGAACCGATGAACAATCACAGAGACATACCCACCTCCATGGTGAAGTGCAGTGTAAGGAACTGGTTCTGCTGTTTACTTCTCTTGCCTCTGAATTATTCCTTGAGGGTACATATACATACGTTGCTCTGGAAACACCACACCAGAATGCTTATTCGTCTACAATGCTTCAATTTTTGTTTTTGTTTTTTTTTTTTTTTTTTAGAGGCAGGGTCTCACTCTGTTATCCAGGCTGGAGTGCAGTGGCCTGATCATAGCTCATTGCAGCCTCTAACTCCTAGGCTTAACCCATCCTCCTGCCTCAGCCTCCTGAGTAGCTGGGTCTACAGGCACGTGCCACCGTGCCCGGCTAATTTTTTCTATTTTTAGTCATTTGGCTAATTTCTTTCTATTTATGGTAGAGACAGGGTCTTGCTCTTGCTCAGGCTGGTCTTGAACTCCTGAGCTCAAGCAATCCTCCCACCTCGGCCTCCCCCAGTGCTAGGATTACAGGCATGAGCCACCGCACCCAGCCAACCTTGGAATTTTTATTCAGTAGTCTAATGACTACTGTTTGAATTCCTTAAATTTTTTAAAAATTTTTCATTTGATAGTTTTCTTTATATAACTAGAAAAATTCTGCAATGTCATATCAGAAAATAAAAATGAGTGAAATTTAATTTCCCCACTTAATTATCAGTTTTACTAAGACTCCAGAAAGTTTATCCTTTCATACTTTAAAATAAAGTTCTCAAATATTTATAATGATTCTCCTAGCCAATTCTTACTAGGCCACATTTTGAAAAAGAGTTTCATGCATGGCATTCATATCCATTTACTTTTCCATAGAACTATTGATTTCTTTCCAAAAAGTCCTGGTCCATGGCTGGGTGCACTGGCTTATGTCTGTAATCCTAGCACTCTGGGAGGCCGAGGAGGGAGGATTGCTTGAGGTCAGGAGTTCAAGACCAGCCTGAGCAAGATCGTGATTCCCGTCTCTACTAAAAATAGAAAAAATTAGCCGGGTGTGCTGGTGCCCACCTATAATCACAGCTACTTGGGAGGCTGAGGCAGGAGGATCGCTTGAGTCCATGAGTTTGAGGTTGCTGTGAACTATGCTGACTCCATGGCACTCTAGCCCATGCAAGAGAGTGAGACTCTGTCTCAAAAAAAAAAAAAGTCTTGGTCCTTACTTTTAAATCAACCAACTTGTTAGAACTACTCTTTAAGTCCTTTGAGTCCATTCTTTTCTCTAACTGCAACAGCTCTTTAATAACAGGGAGAAATGAAGAGAATAAATAAGTTTTTTCAAAAGCATTATATAACATGTTTTTATAGCTGGTAGACCTAGTATTTCTCATCCCCTCCCCTCTACCGTTCTTCCTTCTTTCTGGCATTTTCTCTAGCTACTCGTGCTTATTTATTTCTCCATATAAATTTTAGGACCAGTTTATCTGGTTCCAAGAACAACAACGCATCTATTGTTTAAAAAAAAAAAAAAAAAAAAATCACTGCCAGCCATTCACCTTGACTTTGTCCATCCCCTACTTCCTTAGTTGCATGTAAAAACAATACCCAGGCTCACCTGTGCTTTTTCATTCCAGATGAAGGCAGAAGCTAGAAGTATGCTACATGACGACAAGTCAAAGCAGGTAAACGCCAGCACCTTGCTGCCAGACTGGTGAGAATGTAGCCAGTGGCTCCTCCCTTATCTGCATTCACTTGCAGTGTGTCTGACTCTCCCCCAAGGTTCAGGGCTGGCTGACACATGGTGATGTCCCCATTTCGGTAACTGAGCTGACTGGAACCGCGGCCCCTTTGCCTGCGTGACAGTGTGCACGGCTGTGGGTAGTTAGTTGGAAAGCCCTGTTTTCAACTGTTGTCTCTCGGCCAGCCCTGCCTGTAGCCCTCAGCATGCCTCATGCTCCAGGCCTTCAGAACCACCCCTTTATATAACTGCTCTGGGGACAACAGAGGCCCCCCGGGGGGTGGAGCCAGGAAGGCTGTTGACCCCAGCCAACTTCTGCACTGGGTTCCCGCGCTTCACGGGGACCTTTGCTCTGTTTATATTCTCTTCATCCGGGCTGCTGGAGAGATTCAAAACTCACTATCCCTAAAAATACATCCAATCTTGTAAGTGAAGCTGAGGTTTTAATTTGACTTAATTTGGTTTGATCTAACTCAGAAGATGAAAAATTCCCACTGAGTCTAGAAAAGTTCCTGAAAACTCTCAGAATCCTAAAAAAAAGAATAATTGGAAAAGCCCAAGGTAAACTGTCTAGCGAATTCAGGGGACATTTCAATGGCCCATGTAAAAGAACAAGTTGTCCAGATTGCTCTGGCCAATCCAGGGAGAGAGAGAGAGAGAGAGAGAGAGAGAGAGAGAGAGAGAGAGAGAGAGAGAGAGAGAGAGATCGAGAGATCATTTCCAGAGCTCAGGACCTTGATGAGCACTAGCCCTTCAAAGCATTCCCTGGCCATGAAAAATGACTAAAGGACTTCCTGGTCTTTCGATGAAAATGCTAAGAAATGATTCAGTGCAGATTCAAATTGTGCAGAATGAGTTAATCAAAACAATCTGTTCCTTCAGATCTTCAAAGTCTGGATTAGTATGTAGTGTCCTGTTAGATCGTCTCCCACCCCGCACCCCTGCTGACCCCTCCCTCTGCACTGCCACTCCACCATTCGCTAACTGCAGATGAGCCCCAGGCACACGCCACAGGGACCACCACCTCCAGTTCCTTCCCGCAAAAGAATATGAGCAGACCCCATCTGGGCCTAGAGACATAGATCTGAGTGCGGCGTGTGTCCTTCCTGTCCACGGTACAATGGAAACTGGTGATACTCCTGGCTGGTGTTTTCCCTCTGAAGCGGGGACCTTGTTGTTTGGCCATGGAGCTTGCAATGACCTGTGGTTTAGAGAACCTTTTGGAGGGGAACATGTAAGGACCTCCCAGTGATTGGCACTGGTGTCTTCTTTACTCTTAGGATGGCCAGTCTTTAGCTGGCAGCCTGGGTGACTCTTGCTGGAAGGCAGAGGAATTATTAAAAGTCAGAACATGTATTCAATTCACTCTTTTCTTCAAGGGCAACAGGGCGGGATTGGGAACATAGGCCTGGCACGTGAACACGGTGAAGTCCCCATGACTGGGAAAAGATTTCCTCATTGCAGTTTCTGCAGCTCCTTCTATGATGGCTCTCTCAACCCTGCCTGCCCACTGGCATGACCTGGGATCCCCAGGTCCTACTCCTACAGACTCATGAATGGGTTGGAGAGGACGCTGGGCATTGGGACTTTTTAAAAGCTCCCAGGTGATTCCAATGTGCAGATAATGGTATCTCCACTTGCCAAGAGGACTGGTGATGAGAGCCCACAGCTATAGGAGGGCTCGCCTGTTCTTTGAGTGACAGAACTGCCTGCTAGTCTCTTTAGAGTAGAGGAATTCCCTTTCCTCCCTCAACCTTGATCTCTAAATTATCTCCATAAACACACCAATGAGCTCTGGATAAGCAGGAGCCTCCCACAGAAGCTGAGAAAAGGTCAGCAGATGTCACTTCCTGGCTGGTTGAGAACCTGGTCCCCTAGCATTCCTGCTGTGCCCCAGCAGTGAGCTGGGCATGAAGGCAGGAGGCTGGCTGGGATCTGACACTGTCTTGTCCTCCTCCAGGAGGGACATATCTGGGGCTCCATGAGAAGGACGGCTTTCATCCTGGGCTCTGGCCTTCTCTTGTTTGTGGCCTTCTGGAACTCAGTCACATGGTAAGTCCGCTCCTCCCAGCTTTGATCCAGGACCTGGGGGCAGCGTGGTGGTGCCTGGGCAGAGCAAGGAGTAAGGAGCTGTCTGCCCACGAGTCTTCACCCAGAAACCCGATTGGTTTTTCTTCAAAGGCATCTTCAGAGATTTTGGGGTGCTTCCGGCTACTTTTGGCAAGCCCAGTGGGAAAGGCTGCTGTCTACATACGAAGGGAAGGAGTGGATCCTCTACCTGATTGGTAAGGCTCCCAAACCTCCAGTACTTAGGGTACTCAATTCCTTTTCTACCGTTTTGTTCTCTACTTTGAGACTTCACAGTTTATCATTCCAAGGGATGAGGACTTGAAGTTCAAAAAGGTGGTAACCCCAAAGAGTACTAAACTCTCTCAGGTAGTCTGGAAACGGGATGTCTAGGAAAAGAAGCTGAGAAGTTGAGAACACTCCCACGTGCAAAATGTTTTATGTGAAAACGAACGCATGTTCACAGCAATAATCCTGTTTCTACGTGTAATTTCACAAGTGCAGAGAGCTGCTCTATCTTGTCTGAGACTGTGTCCTCCGTACATGGTACAAATCAGTGCTTGACAGCAAATGACCACACAGTATTTACTGACAGCATAAATGGCTCCCAACAAGCCTAAGAAAATAAAATGGAAGGAAAATGCCATTTAAACATAGATATTTATATCAGCACTATCTATAATAATGAATGACCTCAATCATACATTTATTTACTCAATTATTTATATATAATTTATTTAACATTTTATATATTACTACATCATATATAATAAATATAAATGTATTAATATGTTATATAAATGTATGTAATGTTACTATGTGCCAAACCTATATGGAGGATATAGAAATATTTAAGATGAAATGTTTGCCTAGCCCATTAAAAAAACTGTATCACAGTCTAGAAGAGGAGATAAAAACTGTCAGTTGTCACAAAACAAAAGTACATATAAAATGTGCCTGAGAAGCCAGGAATGATGCCTCACATCTGTAATCCTAGCACTTTGGAGGCTGAGGTGGGAAGATCACTTGAGCCCAGGAATTTGAGACCAACCTGAGCAATATAGCGAGACCTCATCTCTACAAAAAGCAGAAAAATTAGCTGGGCATGGTGGTGCGTACCTGTAGTCCCAGCTACTCAGGAGGCTGAGGCAGGAGGATCTCTTGAATCCAGGAGTCTGAGGGCAATTGCAGTGAGCTATGATGATGCCACTGCACCTAGCCTGGGCAACAGAGCAAGACCCTGTCTCTAAAAAAAAAATAATGTGCCTGAGGATTGTTTTCAGCTAGAAGGGGAGCTCTGAAAATGGGCTGAACATTAAATACAACAGATTCAATGGAATCTTAAACAGGCATCGAACAATGTAGATTACTTATGTATATGGGGAAAGTGGTAGGAAAACATTTTACACACTTCTGTAACAATGATGTGAAAGCTACCTATTACTTGGTGATAAGCAAATACCAGAAAGATAAAATATTCGCAATTTTAAATGTTAGAGCTGGAAGAAAGTTCAAGATCATGTTATGTTGTGGTTTTCTTTCTGTATTCCTTGTGGGGTCTTTGGAGTTACAACTAGGCAGACACCTTGTTGGGTGGCTCACTGGGTAATCACCAACCTAATGTTTGTTTTTTTTTCCAAAATAAAAACATAGTTTATTTCCAAGTATAAAAGTAAATATGTGCTCATTTTAAAAATAAAAATCAGGCCAAGTGTGGTGACTCACACCTATAATCCCAGCACTTTGGGAGGCTGAGGTGAGAAGTCACTCCTTTCTTCGCATGCTATCACATTTCAGGCCTGGGTCAGACCTCGAGGGGCCCAGTGATTCCAGCTGCTGTGTCCTGCAGGGAGGCTGGCTTGAAGAAGGATGGGACCAAACTTCCTGTGTCTGAACTCACCCACATGCTCCCTTCTGCCGGTGTGAACCCCATTCCCAGCTCTGCACATTCTGTCTCCACCTGCTGGAGCCAAGGCATCATATGCTCTGCATAATAAAGCCATCCAGAAAGTTCTCCGTGGGGAGCTGGGCACCACACTCTGGTTTGCGCCCTTGGGGCCAGGCAGCCAGGAATATCACAAAAAGTCTGACCTCAAAGCTGAGCTCCTGTCCCCAGCACACTGGAGCCACGGAGCCCAGGGGGGTTCAATACCCAGGTCCTTCTTTTTCCTGATGCCCTCTTCTTCCAATGAGACCACGTGTAGTTTTCACCCAAGACCCTGTTTTTACAGAGCCTGACAAAACATTCTCCGCAGGCCCGGTAACCTCCGTCCCAATTTTCTCAGTCCTAAAGAGCAAAAGCTGCTGAGGGTCAGGGAAAGACACAGTAAGAGCAATAGGAGGTGAATGGAACTAGTAGATGCATTTGTTTCTCCTGTGGAAGCAGGATTTGGAGTTGCTCTTTTTAGCTGCTGTCAAAGCTGTGGACTTGCATCTGCTCACAGGCTGCAGGCCTGAGGGACGGCTGGTCAGATGATGTATTTGTTGTACGCTGTGAGCTCCTCTGGGGCAGGGGCTGGGCCTTGTTCCCCACTGTTTGACCAGCGCTCACCACCTAACACAGTGTCTAGCACTGAGTGGTCAATCAAAAAATATCTGCCATGGCTCACGCCTGTAATCCCAGTGCTTTGGGAGGCCAAGATGGGAGGATCACTTGAGGCCAGGTGTTTAAGACCAGCCTGGGCAAAAAGAAATTAAAAAATAAAAATAATAAAAATCAGACAATTCAAATATGTATAAAGAGGGTGAAAATCACTCACTCTCCCATCTCTGAAAAATAACCACAGTTAATATATTTGTATACATTTCTTATATGTCAGATATTTAAGATACCAACTGTTTTTTAAACTGTTTTTTTTTTCATCAACTCAATTGCAAACATCCTCCCATGTCAACTAACATAGCCTTACTTAATATTCAAGCTGCCTAGTCTATTCCATTGTATGGAAATACTCTACTTAGTCCAGTCCCTACTAATGAACGTTTAGGCTGCTTTAAGTGTTTTACTGTGATTTTTTAAAAAGTGCTGTGATGGACACGTGTGCGTACAAATAGATGTGTATCCCTCTTTCCTTCTCTTCTTTCCTTCCTTCCCTCCCTCCCTTTCTTTCCGTCCCTTCCTCCCTCTCCTTCCTTTTCTTCTTTCTTTCCTTCTTTTATATCTGTCTCGTCTGTCTGTCTGTCTGTCTTTTGTACTTCAGATACTGCCAAATTTCTTTCCAGGACACTTATACCCATCCTATTCCCCACCGTGCTGGCAAGTATTTTCCATGTCCCGCCTGTCATGAGACAGGAACAGGAAGGGTGCTAGAGGAGGGCATAGAGACACAAAGTAAAATGTTGTATTTGACCTTTGGGATTTTTTTTTTTTTTTTTTTTTTTGAGACAGAGTCTCACTCTGTTGCCTAGGGCGAGTGCCGTGGCGTCAGCCTAGCTCACAGCAACCTCAAACTCCTGGGCTCGAGCAATCCTACTGCCTCAGCCTCCCGAGTAGCTGGGACTACAGGCATGCGCCACCATGCCCGGCTAATTTTTTTCTATGTATATTTTTAGCTGTCCAATTAATTTCTTTCTATTTTTGGTAGAGACGGGGGTCTCGCTCTTGCTCAGGCTGGTCTCGAACTCCTGAGCTCAGAACGATCCGCCCGCCTCGGCCTCCCAGAGTGCTAGGATTACAGGCGTGAGCCACCGCGCCCGGCATGGGATTTTTTTTTTTTTTTTAATTTTAATTTTTTAGAAAGCGTCTCACCCTGTCACCTAGGCTGGAGTACAGCGGTGTGGTCATAGCTCACTGCAGCCTTGAACTCTGGGCTCAAGTGATTCTCCTGGAGCCTCAGCCTCCCAAGTAGCTGGGACTACAGGTGCATGCCATGGTGTCCAGCTAAATTTTCTTATTTGTTGTAGAGATGGGGTCTCACTATGTTGCCCAGGGTAGTCTCAAACTCCTGGGCTCAAGTGATCCTCTTGCCTTGGCCCCCCAAAGTGCTAGGATTATACAGGTGTGAGGTACCATGCCCAGCTGCCCTTTGGGATTTTGAATCTAGAGGAGGCAAAACAGGGACAAATCAAGTTAGTAGTGTAAGAGTTAAATAACACTGTAATGTTGCTTGGATAACTGCCACCTGGTGTGGACAAAATGCTGTTTGTTCACAGTGGGAGATTGCAGACACCTGGAATGACTTCATGGAAAAGCGGGATATGGAGCAAAAAGCCAAATCTAAATTTTAAGTCTTGATCAATAGTTTCTAAAATATTGTGCAGAACATCAGTGCTGTGGGATGTTAATAGCTGGGGTGGCCATATAATTTATTATCCAAACAGGGACACTTGTGAGAGTGAAAGGAGGTGTTATTAATAACTATGCTGGAATAATAGATGTAAATTCAAACTGTCCCTTAGATTCATGGAAGCTTATATAAAATAATAATAATAATTAAAAAACTGCCCTGTGCAAGCAGATGTATGACCATCATATTCTTAGGTATTCTGAGAAAACAGAATACCTCTTAAGTATTGTAGGATCAAACAAGGCTGGGAAAGGTTGCGTTTAACAAACAGGTTTCTCTGCTGCAGGAATTCTCAGAGCCGTTAACACACTAGTATGGACCACGACTCTCCAAAACAGTAGGGTTTGAAGACTGTTTCACCAAGGAGCCCCTTCAAAAATGAGTTTCCACTTTGGAAATCAACCTAAGTGCCCAGCAATTGATGAGGGGATAAAGAAAATGTGGTATCTGAGACAGTTCTATAGAGTGAAAAAAAAAGAAAAGAAAACGCGGTGTGTATATATATACCCCGGAGTACTACTCAGCCACAAAAAGGAATGAAATAATGTCATTATAGCAAGTTGGATAGAATTGGAGAAGTGAATTATCTCAGGAATGGAAAGACGAACACATGTTCTCACTAATAATTGGGAGCTACACGATGGCTACACGTGGTCATAAAGTGGCGTAAAGGACTTTGGAAACTAAGAAGGGGGGAGGGCGGGAAGGGGATGAAGGATAAAAACTTACCTATCGGGTCCAATGTACACTATTTTCTGGTGCCCTGACTTCAGCATTACACATTCATCCATGTAACCAGAATACTTGTACCCCCTGATATTTTGAAATTAAAATTATATATATATAAAATTTCTTCCGCTTAGGGAAATGCTAAGTAAACGACACCTGAAGTTCTACTTCTCAGTTAGCAGGATAATGAGATTATGTCTCTCGACTGACTCCTAGTCCAGTGCTCAGTATGAACCATACCATATCAAACACTCGTCTGCTTCTCCTTGGCAATTCATAAAGGGTTCAGTGGGCAGACTCCCAAATGTTAACCTGAATTCATTTTTACTTCAGAGTATATTATATATCTTAATGTATTTTCTCATATATATAAATAATATGAAAGCCACCAACTACTTTGACGGTTGTTGTCCCCATTACACAGCTAAAAAAATAAATAGAGACACTCTCAGTTGACCTGTCCTAGTTCTCACAGCTAATTTGTCACCCAGGAGTAAAGGGGAGCCTATGGTCCCGAGCCCTAAGACCTCCCCGGCAAGGGACTGTGTACGATGCAGCCTCACTCACCTGTTCAGTGAGTGAGGCTGTGTCCAGTTAATACATGTGCTGTGAGCGCCTGAAGTCACCCTGACTGTTTCTGCTTCCCAACCTCAGGAGCCACCCACGTGCCTGCTCTGTGCTTCTGGAGCTTCAATGGGCTTCTGCTGGTGGTCGACACAACTGGAAAACCTAAATGCATTTCCCGCTACCGAATTCAGGCTGGGAAGAATGAACCTGTAAGTGTTCCTGCAGCTTCTCCTGGTCAAAATACAGAAAGCAAAAGCTAAAAGCCACACTCAAGAGTTCTCATTACTGGCCCAGGAGAGACCATGGCCAGTGTGAGGCACACTATCATAGACAAGGCTCCCACAGTTTGGAAGGTCAGAGAGAGGAAATAATTTGCCCAACATCTCAGAGCTACTCAAACTAGTGGCCAGTATAATGTTCTGGCCTCTGTTCCCAGCCCAGGCCCTGCAACTGTGTGTGCTGCCCCATGGGAACAGAGACGGCAATGGCTGGGTGCTGAAACACAGGTAACAGCTGCCTAAACAGTGGATGATGACAATAGATGGGTAGCATAGATTCTGAACGTGTGAGTGGTGGTGGTTTTTTAAACAAGTCCTCCTTCCTAAATATTCAGTTCAACCTGCAGTGCAAAGTACCAGGGCAAATCCATGAAAAACAAGATCGAGACCCTGCTTACAGGGAACTCTGACTTACACGGCACCAGGAAGCATGTCCCACTGCTCCCTGAGCACGGTTCGCCTGCTTATTGCTTTATTTTCAGCACCTGGAATGGTGAATGGTACATAGTGGCTTCTCGATAATGAATAAACAGATGTGATACCCCAGTCTTGGTCAAGGTTTCCAGAAGAGGTAGATGGCATCATCTTACACGTCCTGTCAAAACAGGCCAGCCAGACCTGGCCTCACCTTGAGAAGGAAGTAAAAAATTAAAGAGGCCGGGCGCGGTGGCTCACGCCTGTAATCCTAGCACTCTGGGAAGCCGAGGCGGGTGGATCGCTCAAGGTCAGGAGTTCGAGACCAGCCTGAGCAAGAGCGAGAACCCGTCTCTACTAAAAAAAAAATAGAAAGAAATTATCTGGACTGCTAAAAATATACATATATAGAAAAAATTAGCCAGGCATGGTGGCACATGCCTGTAGTCCCAGCTACTCGGGAGGCTGAAGGCAGTAGGATTGCTTGAGCCCAGGAGTTTGAGGTTGCTGTGAGCTAGGCTGATGCCACGGCACTCTAGCCAGAGCAACAGAGCCAGACTCTGTCTCAAAAAAAAAAAAAAAATTAAAGAGTGAATTCTGAAGTCAGTCAATGCAAGCAGTACCTGGAAAGGCTGGAGGAAGAGGCAGGCCTCAAGTTGGGCACCATTCTGAACCCAGCCCCACCTTGGGGCAGAAAACCCTCCAGCTTACATAGGGAACTCAGGGAGGAATTCCTTCTAACCAATCCCAAATGAGTTCGTCAGGACCCAGGAAGTGACCTTTGGTCACTGGGCTATTCCCTGGGGCCCCAGTTCTCTGACAAAGGGAAGAGTCAAGGGGTTACCGATTCTTGGGGAAAATGGTGGCTGTAGTACTGAGGCCAAATGGAGTTTGGGCGTTTGGGGCCAGGGCTCCACAGTGCATCCAGGTGAAAATGCTTGGCCAGACCCCCATCCTGACAGCTCCACCACGAAAACCAGGAAGTTAGTCAAGAGGCTAGATAAGCAGCTCCCTGGCTTACCTCCTTCTTTGTTCTGGGCCTAGTCCAGTGAAGGTGGACCACATGAGGAAGCAGATGACCTTCATCTCTACATCCAATTGTGAACAAGGTTCTCCAATGAGGAGGGGCTAAAGGGCTAAAATGGGATGTCAACTTGAGGTTGACAGCCTTCTCCAAGAACCATGGAGGCTCCTCAAGTTATCTGCAAGGAATACATGGGGCCTGGCCAGAGAAATGGGGAGGACAGTGGTATTTGCAGAACAAGGAAGGAGAAGGCAGGTTCAGGCAAAGCCTGGAGGCTGCTGGGAGTTTCCAAGGGCAGTGGCATTACTCATCAGCCTAACAGCCAAGGCCTTATTCTGCAATGTTTCCAACCCCAGGGCTGGGTGGCAGTCAGGAGCTGCTGGCTATGCCCAGCCATCATTCCCTGAGTGAGGGCCTCTGAACAGGTCGCAGCAGAGCCTTTTTTCTAGAAGGGAAAGACCTACTTCTCACACTCTTGTCCATTTCTCTCCTTCCTTCCCTCGGGCAGGTGGACCCTGTGAAGCTATGCCAGGCTATCCGCACAGTTCTTTTCAACCACTTCATCATCTCTCTCCCCATCCTGGTTTTCCTCTATCCCTTTCTCAAGTGGTGGGGAGACCCCTGCCGCCGTGAGCTGCCTACCTTCCACTGGTTCCTCCTGGAGCTGGCAATCTTCACCCTGATTGAGGAAGTCTTGTTCTACTACTCACACCGGTGAGCGGTCCCTGCCTGAGCACAACTGGCTCCTCACCCCACCCAGGGCTCAACGAGGAAACTGGAGGCCTCTGAATTGTAGGTGTAGGACCAACACCCCCTGGCCTCAAGTCTCCCATTAAATGGTTAACAGAGAGACAACTATCTGTCCCATAAACGACAACTTGGGACAACTGAGGATTGTCCAGAAAAGAGCAAGCGTCTCCATTCGTGTGGCAGGCAGGGCAGTTTCCATTCGCTTCCTTACTGAATCCTTTGTGCGCATCATCCCCGCTTACAGGTAATACAACTGGGGTACAGAGGCAAAGTAACCCACGCCCAAGTTACGCAGCATAAGGGTGGGGTTGGAACTTGAAGGCAGGCCTGAGTGCCAGTCCCATGTGTTTTCAACTTGGCTCCATGGATGGAACCTTTGTTCCTACCTTTGGTTTCTCATGGTCTGGCAAGGTAGGGAGAGTGGAGAATCAGATTATTAACTATTAACTATTTCCCCAGGCTCCTTCACCACCCAGCATTCTATAAGAAAATCCACAAGAAACACCATGAGTGGACAGCTCCCATCGGCGTGATCTCTCTCTATGCACACCCTATAGAGCATGTGGTGAGTAGAGCTCTACTCTCCCCAGAGGTGAAGAACAAATGCCCCCAACCACCCTTCCTAAGTTCTCCTGTGGAGAATTAGACTACACTAGCCTTTCTTCTTCCCATTAAATAGCTGCCATTTATCGCTGACCTGCCATATGCCAGGCTAAATTTCTAACAAGTTATCTCATTTAACCCTCCCAACAGCCTTTTTAATCCTGCCTTTGCTAATGAGGAAGTTGAGGCCCAAACAGTTAATAACTTGTCCCAAGTCACAAAGGTGAATGTCTTCAACAAATTAAGGTCTTGAAACTCTTTCACCTTCTCCAGATCTGAGTCTGGTACCACCCTGGGGCAAAGTGGACACCCGGCTGTGTCCCCTCCCTCTCCCTGGGCCCCGCCTTCAATCATCCCTCCTCTTGCAGGCCTCCAACATGCTGCCGGCGATGGCGGGTCCTTTAATAATGGGCTCCCATTTATCCTCCATCACCATGTGGTTTTCCTTGGTCCTTGTCATCACCACCATCTCCCACTGTGGCTACCACCTACCCTTCCTGCCTTCACCTGAATTCCACGACTACCACCATCTCAAGTAAGGACCGCTCCTTCAGCTTCTGATGTAGACAGTGGTGCCTGAGTTTAAATGTGGGTGCTAGTTGGGGGAGAGGTCTGAGGGTAGGAAAAATAATGGCTCCACTGGGACCACCTTACTCCTTTCCTTTTGTCTGACATTGGGTACAACTGGGGTTTTTTAACCTTTACTTGAGTTCTGGACCCTTTGATATCTGATGTAAGCTATGGACTCTATTCAGAAAAATGTATACATGCACACAAATCCTGCAGGCAATTCCAGGGAATTGTGCACACTCAGAAAGCCCCAGGTCTTTTCAAGTGTGGCCTACAAACCTCCTAGACCAGAATCAACTGAGATGCTTGTTTAAAATCCGAGTTCTTCCAGCCTGAGCAAGAGCAAGACGCCATCTCTATAAAAAAATAGAAAAAAATTAGCTGGGTGTCATAGCATGCACCTATAGTCTCAGCTACTCAGGAGGCAGTGAGGCAGGGTCACTGGAGTCCAGGGGTTGGAGGTTGCAGTGAGCTATGATGATGCCACTGCACTCCAGCCTGGGTAACAGACCCTGTCTCAAAAAAAAAAAAAAAAAATTTCTTAGGCCAAGGCAGGAGGATTGCTTGAGGTGGAGTTCAAGACCAGTCTGAGCAACAGCAAGACCTCATCTCTACTAAAAATAGAAAAAATTAGCGGGGCATAGTGGCGCATGCCTGTAGTCCCAGCTACTTGGGAGGCTGAGGCAGGAGGATCGCTTGAGCCCAGGAGTTTGAGGTTGCTGTGAGCTAGGCTGACGCCATGGCACTCTAGCCTGGGCAACAGACTGAGACTGTCTCAAAAAAAAAAAAAAAAAAAAAAGTTCCTCGAGTTCCACTCCAAATATGCTCAATCAAAGTATCTGGGAGAGCAGGGCCTGGAAACCTGCATTTCAGTAAGTGTTCCAGGGGATTCTGATGCAGGTGCCCTGAACCATACCTGAACAAGCCTTAGTTCTGCCACAGGTTCTCAAACTGTGTATCAGAATCATTTAGTGAGGGAGCTTTTCCAAGGCAGACTCCGGATTTTGCAGGTCTGGAGTGGCCCCAGGAAGGTGCGTTTCTAACAATGTGTCAGGTTACTCTGATGCAGGCTGTCAGGATGGTGGTGACGGGAGTGGGGTGGAGGGCTGAGAAATGTGTGAGGGGCCAGCACAAATAAAATGGATATCCGTACAGCGGCCTCCAGCGCTAGCACTGCAGCACCTTCCTCTCTCCTGCAGGTTCACCCAGTGCTACGGGGTGCTGGGGGTGCTGGACCACCTCCATGGGACGGACACCCTGTTCAAGCAGACCAAGGCCTACGAGAGGCACATTGTCCTGCTGGGCCTCACGCCGCTCTCTGAGAGCATCCCCGACTCCCCGAAGATGGAGTGAGAGGGCCCTAGTGCCATCCTGGCTTTCCACTCAGCAGCAGGATGCAGAGGTGGCCTGAGGCCTCCTGACTGCACCTAACAACTTGCCTCCTTTAGCCACCCCCTCTCTAATGATGTCACCACTAGGGGAAGGTCAGCTTCCTGGAAAAGCAGGGCCAAGGATGGGGTCAAGGCTTCCCCCAAACTAGTGTCCTTCAAGTCCCGTGATAGTACCAGGAGTTGGTTTAAGGAAAAGGAAAAAAACAACTCCCCAGAATGGAGGCCAATCACAAGGAGGAAACCACTTTGAAAGGGTTCCCAGGAGTCCCCCAGTCCTCCGCTGTGGAAGGGGAGAGTTCCACCCCAGACAACTCCACTGTGGCCTAGGCAAGGAGCAGAGAACGGCAAAGGTGACAGCGGGACTGGAGGCCACCTGGCTTCAGGGAGAGCCCCTTGTGGTGCCAGGGGGTGCGGGAACCAGACATCACTTTGCCCCTTCCTGTCCCAAAAGGCTTTTCTTGTACCCTACTCAGGACAGGGCCAGGACACCCAAAAATGGTTACAGGTTTCAGTTCTTAACATGCCAGATGCCAGTGCCACTTCCCCTCAACACACACACACACACACACACACACACACACACACACACTTGAGTCAGTGACCACATTTCAACTCTGCCCCACCACAAACAAACGTCTTTCCTCTCTGGGGGAAAAAAAAAAAAATCACAGGAGCTCCTCCCTGGACTAAAACTGAGATACCAGAGATGCAGAGCAAACGCCAACACCTTTAGGATTATGTGGAAACCAAAGACCGAACCTTGAGGAACCACTAAGCTGAGGGTCCTTTTGCCCACGAAGGGGTCAGAGTTGCTGCCCTTTGGGGACACCCAACTGAGGCCCTTAAGTAGCCTGTCTGAATCAGGACCAGAGGTTAGAACCTTCTTTCTCCCCCACAAAAGAGCCCAGAAAAGCATGGCTGAGCAAAGGGCAAAATCCTTTTTTCCCCAGATGGCTCACCATCTTTCTCAACACCATTTTTATTCAGGGTGATTTTACCAGGAACCTTATTATCTGCAACAAAACCACAGCCTGGCACTGTGGCACGTGCCTATAGTCGCAGCTACTTTAGAGGCTGAGGCAGGAGGACCACTTGAGCTCAGGAGAGTTGGAGACCAGCCTAACCAACATGGCGAGACACTGTCTTAAAAAAAAAAAAAAATAAAACCACAGAGCTGCCTGGGTTGAAGTGGTCCCTATTCCGGCCTCCCTCCAGCAGCCAGACATGGCCAGGAACGCTGTTGCTCCCAAGAACAATTTGAAGACCACTCTTTGATTTGCAGGACTATTTACTAAATTTTTGTGTACTTTGTGCTTATTTCTAGCTTTCAGTTCTCTTCTGTTACTAAAACTATCTGCTGTGGCTTTAACATCTGATAGGGCCAAGTCTCCAGGCAGGATTGTCAAAAAGGACTTCTTCCTATCAGCCCTAGGACCCCAGAGGACTTGGCCAGCAGGCCAACTGAGCACTCACCAGGCACGTCCTCCCTGGCCTTCCACAGCCTTGCCTGCCCCCTCTGGCCTTGGTGGGCCCAGCTCCTTCCCTAGGATGGTTTGTGCCCTTAGCTTCAAGTTCAGCTTCTGGTGCATCAAAGCCAAAGTTCTCACAGCTGCTGGCCTGCACCCATCACCTGTTCCTACAAATAAAGATCTGGACAAAAGTCTATCTTCAGTATACTTATGAATGGTAGGATATAAAGAAAGACTGGGTAAAGAGAAAAGAACAGATATGCTTTCCCCCCTTTAAGCTCTTTGGATTTTGAAGTACTTGGGAACCTGAGGCCTTGGGGACATATGTAGCCTTCTAGATCCTTGAGTGTGGCCTTTTGACTAAATCCAAATTTTACTTTACAAATCCTTTTAATAAAGAGATTTGTTCTGTGAAGTTTGGATTTGGTCGAGGCGCCACACTTGGAGATCTGGAGGGCCACGTGTAGCCTTGAGGCCACAGGTTCCTCACCCCTGGTAGAGGGACACAAGGCTATTACTCTCCCTTTTGGCAGGCCAGCGGTCAGTCCCTGGCAGAGGGGCCAGCCCTATCCTTTTCTGCAGCAAACAGAATGGCTCTGAGGTTGGTATGCAACTGCTAAAAAAGGCCTTAAATCGCCAGCAGAAAATGTGAGTGTGAAAGCAGAAAGCATGTAAAATAAACCGGTCTCCCAACAAATACTTCAGTTTTTTCTGTCCAAGACTTCTAATGAGGTTCAATTAACTCGCCTTGTTCCCAAAGTACCAATTAGTCTGGCCACTACTCCTAAACCCTCCTTTGGCCTATGGAGGCCACTGGTAGCAGGGAAGTACCTGCCTCCCTGAAGGGCAGTGAAAAAGAACTCTCTAGAAAACCATTTGATAGGAAGTACCAGGTATGGGAGACAATCAGTTGTGAGATGACCCAGTAAATAAGGCCTTGCCTCCTTTTTAGTTTTACAATTGTATGTGGAGTTGGGGACTCACTCTGCCATCCTTCCATAACACCACACCTCAGGGTTCAGGGGCTGATCTGGATTCCGTGAGACCAGAGTGTTGAACTATTACTCCTTTACAACCTTGTGGGAGTCTGTTCAGAGAGAGTTGTGCCAACCCTCTGCGAGGAACCTCATCAACCTTTTTCTTCTTGGCCGTCTCCTAACACGATACCAGGCCACAGACAGTGGATGGAAAACTTAGAAGCTGAGAAGTGGGCTGAAACCCTGGAATTCTATTTGTTGGACTGGTATCTCCCTTTTGTGGCAATAGCCATGGATCCCATGTCTCACTTATGACAAAAGGTGGAATTCAAAGCTGGTAGAAGCTCTACAGACCACCGAAAGTCATGTGAACGCATTAGCAGTCTTAGAAGCTGTGTAAGAAGCCCCTGCCTTAGACTCCCCCAGAGCCAATGGCGGAGCAGCCATGCACAGCCAGAGTGCGGTGTTCCCCCGAGTCTGGAAAATCCTAACACTGGGATCCATCCCTCATACCCAACAGCAGTACCCTAGATGGGACATCAACCAAGTTATTTTGCCTTTTCAAGTTTTTATTTTTATACATTTTTTTGTATTAAAAAGAAAAGCATAATTACCACAAATTACAAAGGACTAAAGCAGGACTAGAATAATAATGAATGAATCACTTCAGCCTGGAAAGCAGATACTCTCAATAATATTAATGTTATAATACAAGCTCATTCAAGTATTTTACATTTCTTTTTTTTTTTTTTGTCCTTTTAAATGTGATATCCTAGCACATGGTAAAGATAATGTACTACGAGCATAAGGTGGAACCTTCTCCACAAAGCCAGATGACAAGTTTTCCTCTCCAGTGAGAAATGGGCTGAAAGTTCTTATCTTCTGTGCCATCAACATGGCTGAAGGAGGAGAGGGTGGGGGCTGGGGAAAATTCAGGGACCTTTCCACACAGGAGCTACTCTGGGGTCCCATTCAGGAGGGTGCCAGATAATCCAGATCACTCTTTCCAGGCATTTGGCAACAACCCTCACCCTCCTAATCCTAACTAGTTGTCTTCCTTACCCCTCTCCCTCCCCACTTCCAGGGCCGTCTGATCAGCTTTCTTTTATAAAAATCAATTATCAGGAAAGGGGGAAAGAAGAGCTACAATGGAACAAAACAAAAACATTAACAACTCTAACATGGGGGATCACGCCTCTACCTGAGCCCCAGGGGTCCAGGCTGGGGCAGGGCCGCATGGCCCTTCTCTACTGGTAGTGCATTTGCTCCCAGGTGCAGGAGAGGGAGAAAGAGAAACCTGCCCCTCAACAGGGCTGAGGCACACAGACCTTCTGATGTTTCATGCCCAAAGGTTGTGTTGGCATGCACCAACCTTGGAAGGGTACAGAGGGAAGAGGGGTTTGGGCAGGCTGTTGCTTTGTGTCTCAGGTCTTAGATCCCCATGGGAGGATGGTGGGTGTGAAGTGGCTAGCCCTGATGGCCCCTGCCACTCCTGGCATGCTTGTCACAGATACATCGGTCCTAAATTCAAGTGTCTTCAGAAAGTGAAGATGTAAACTACTCTTTGCAACATTAACTCCTAACATGTTACAAAAAAAAAAAAAAAAAAAGTCCCCTCCACCAGCCTATGTTGAGATGAAGTCCTCACCTCCCTGCCCCAAAGGGGCTTCCTCTTTCAGGGTTGTTTGTGGAGAGGACAGTAGCCCCCTGGCCTGGGAGTAAACTTTAGATAAGAACAGCCTTTCCCCATATCCCCAGCCTTCCCTGTGCCCCCAAACCCAGCAGAGGACAAACACTGAGGTTTCTATGGTGCTGGATACAGTACAGGGCTGAGTGACCTGAAGGAAAGAAAGGGGGAATAAAGGGGAGGAGGAGAGGGTCCAGGAGCCCAGTGTCCGGTACAACGTGGGGCAGGCACCAGACTGGTCAGGAAAGGCCTCAGAACCCACTGTCATAGCAGAGACCAGACGCTCATCATTGGTTCGAGACGAATGGGTCACAGGAACTGAGATGGGCTTCCCACATACAAACCACTGAGTGGGCAAAGATGGGGAAAGGGCACAGGCTGAAAGCAACGAGGTGCCCAAGACAGAGAGCAAGCCCCTGTCAACCTGGGATACTGTCTCCTACTCCCAACCTTTGGGACCAACAGAGGGACCAGTTGAAAAGGAGGGCCAAAGAAGTTTCAGTAATTGAGCAAGGAGACCACAAACTTCTCTGTGTTGCCCAGTTCCCACTGAGAGTGAACACACAGTTATGCTCATACCCGAGACACATCCCGGTCTGTGTGGGTCAGTTCTTCATCATCCTCCCTAGCTTCTGACGACAGCAGACTCCAGCCATTCCACTGTCATTCACAGCCCAACCCAAGCAGTCAGTGGCTGAAGAAAAGTCAGGTATACTCTATGTCCACATATACCTTCCTGCCACAGGGCTTCACCAACCGGCAGGATCCTCCCAGCCCCCAACTCCCCCTCATCCCTCGTTCCCAGGCAGGGTCAGTTGGAGGGTGGGCAGAGATAGATGGCTTACAGAGGGGGGATGCAAGATGGGGAGACCCCACCAGACCCTAGGAGAATGGCATCTTTCTCCACCTTTTAAGAGAGATAAAGCCTCCTTGAGGTCCCAGAGATCTTTCAGGACAACACAAGGAGTATTTCCAAGCCTCAGCTGCCAGATGTTCACCTTTCGCCCCTGGAGTGGAGGAGAAGTTCGAGCTGAGGAAAAGTGTGTTCCAGATCCAGGCCAACTCTGTTCTCCAACAGTTTGAAGCAAACTTGGCCTTGGAGTTCCAAGAGTAGGATGAAGGATGTCACGGCAGGACAGAGCCTGGCGTGAGGCAACAGCAAGCAGAGCGAGGACATGACAGTGGCAGCGTGTATAGACACAGGACATCAGCTTCAAACGATGCAACAGCAGGAATATTTTGGGCACAGCTCTGATACGAGCCACCCCCAACTCTCTTGCCTCCAAGCAGGAGGCACTGTACATGCAACTCAGTCCAGAGAAAGATTCTAGCCAGTCTAAGCCCAGGCACATCCAGAGAAGGTGGGAGCTCTTCAGGTTGACTCCACCGAGGAAAACAGGCATTTGGGTATTTCAGATTCCTGTTCCACAATAAGGCAACTTTTAAAAAAATATTATTTCCAAGAACAAAACAAAAATTCCAAGGAGAGGGGAAAGACATCACTCTCTGTGGATTAGGTGAGGGTTTTCCGATTTTTTTTTTTTTTTGGTCTTTTATGGTCAATTTTTTCTTTTTTTTTTTTTTTTCCATTTTCCCAAGGATGGAAAGGTCAGAGAAAAATAAAATAAATCATCTTTCAATAGTCTTTTCTGGTATGAGCAGCGTCTTTCTGGGCTAGGGAGTAAAGGGCATGGGGAGAGGGGACTGGGGAGAGGCTGAAACCTTCCCCCAAACCCCACTTTTAGATCCTTTGGTTTCCTTCTCCCAGAATATGGCAGAAGGGCATGGTGGGGACAGCAGGGAGCAAACATGGTGACGACAAACCCCAGATGACCAAGGGGCTGGTGCTCCTGGGCCTAGGAGCACTGCTGGAGCCTCCCATGGGACAGTGCTAGACAATGGGGCCCGCAGGGCCTTCTTGTGGGCTGCATAGTTGGCTTGAGGAAAAACAGGAGGAGGCCATGGGTGGGGATCAAGGTTGCGGCCTACCAGCCGCGGGCAGGGCTGCCGAGTGATTTTGGTAATCCAGACAAACTATCAATAATTTAAAACTTGATATATATATATGTATATATATATATATAAAAAAAAAATTCCCCCCTTACCCTCCCCCCTGAGAAGAAGCTAGGATATGAAGAGTCGCGGAGAGAGGAAGGGGAAGGGGATACGTGGAGGATCCTGGCCAGGGGTACCTCTCATAGCCCAAATGGTGTACACACATTGCTACTCAGCACAAAGGCCCGTCCTAACAACTCCAGGCCTGTCCCTTTTCTGTCCCCTCTCCTGGGACTAGGCACCCCCATGGATTCTTGCCCACCCCACCCCTTTCCCCCCTCAAACCCCAGAGCTAAAGGGCTTTTCACTTTCCCAAAGTCTGTGTGTCCGAGTGCTGGCTTGTCCATTTGGCATCTTCTCGGATGGGCTGGCCAGTGGGTGGTGTAGGGGGTTGGCTGATCATGGTGGCAGGCCTGCTGGAAGACTGGGAGGGGCACCGCTTCCTGCCCTCACTGCCACCACCTCCTGTCATCACTGAGTGTCGCTTGTGGTTGCCCTCCTCACCCATGGGGGGCTGCAATAGAAGAGGGAGTCACAGGTGACTGAGGGTACTATCCACAGCCCCTTCCTTGCCAGGCCTGTCTAGACACCTCCTCCTTTCTACCTCCAAATGCAGACAATGAATGGGTTTAACCTTAAAAATGAATTACCGGCCAGGCGCAGTGTGGCTCACGCCTGTAATCCTAGCTCTCTGGGAGGCCGAGGCAGGCGGATTGTTTGAGCTCAGGAGTTCGAAACCAGCCTGAGCAAGAGCGAGACCCCTTCTCTACTAAAAATACAAAGAAATTAATCGGACAACTAAAAATACACAGAAAAAATTAGCCGGGCATGGTGGCGCATGCCTGTAGTCCCAGCTACTCAGGAGGCTGAGGCAGAAGGATCGCTTGAGCCCAGGAGTTTGAGGTTGCTGTGAGCTAGGCTGATGCCACGGCACTCTAGCCCAGGCAACACAGTGAGACTCTGTCTCAAAAAAAAAAAAAAAAAAAAAAATTGAATTACCAGTTATTCAGCATTTCTCCATGCCAAGCACTATGCTCTTTTATGCACGTTCTCTCATGGAGTCCATACCACCCTCATTTGATGTGGACGTATCATCCAATTTCACCAATGAGGAAGCTAAAAGCACAGAAAAATAATTTGCCCAGGGTCTCACAGTCTCACAGGTAACTGGTAAAGACAAAATTTAGGTCCAGCTTCCCCCAAAGGCTAGGCTTTTATTCATACGAGCTTCTGCTCCCCTTCTGAGAAGGGATCTCTTGCTCAGGAATGCAGAATGTAGCATGCAGTATGCTGAGATGTCTCAGCCCAGAATGCCCGAATGTTCCCGGGATCATCTCATTCCTCTCAAGGCCCCAACAGTACAGTGAACAAAAGATTCAAATCACGACCCAGTTTGGCCCTACCACTACCGAAGGTCTTGTAACACCAAAGACATTCACTTCCATTTTTGAGAACCAAAGCTGAGCCCTTTCTTGTTCCATCCTAACAGATCCACAAGGGTTCTCTGAAATTGTACCCTCCCTCCTCCCCAAAGGCAGAAGTACCTAAAAATGAAAGAAAACAGAAATTTGTCTTTATACTGGCAGACCTGAGCAGCTCTGCCAATACCTCTCATTGGGTGGCCATAAGCCTCAGTTTCCACATCTACATAATGACGATAATGACAAGCCCTGCCAACTTCACCATATAAGGGTTAGATAAGGTCTATGCCTGGCACGTAATAAACACCCAATAAATGGCAGTTTTTAAATAATAAATGCAAGGACTATTATTGCCATTTACTCGTATATGCCTTCTAGCTAAAAGGTTTCAAGGGAATAAGATGACTAGCAGAGATCTCTACTACATTATAAACTCCTTCCCTCATCTCTGGATTCCCTGAAGCACCTAGCACAGGGATATCCAATCAGTATCTGCTGAATCAATTAAATTTTTCCAACCACCACTTCCCCTGATACACCCAGTAGCAATAACCCAGACCCACCACTGGATGTCACTGTTGAGGCACTGTTCCAAGAAGACAGTAGATTGGAGACCTGGCCATTAATTTATAAATGGGGGGTTGGAACTGGCCTTTTCCAGAAAAAGCAAATACATTTATATCTTGGATACCTATCCTGACCAAATAGTAGTGGCTAACTGGGGCACAACAGAAAGGAGGGTTGTGAGATAAGCGGAAGAGCATTATGGTGGTTTGGCAATGTCTGCCACAGGAAGGGAGACAGGAGCAACCATACAACTACCTCCTCCCATTAGCCTTCGCTGCCATTCTTACCCTCCATCTCAGAGATTAAGAAACTAAGGCCCAAACTGTGGGGGGCGTGGAGAAGAATCCCTGGGCTAGTGGGATAACTGGGACCAGAATCCAGGTATCCTGATTCCTATTCCAGTTTTCTTTCCTGGACAACCAGGATTAGAGAGACTCACATCTACTCGGAAGTCTTCAAGACGTCGGAATTTGCCGAGGTATTCTTGCAGTTTGGGGTCAATGTCCAAATTTTTGGCTTTGGAATATTTCAAGAAGGCCCAGAACTTCTCTAGCCCATAGAGCTGACCTGTAGGGAAAAAGGAGAGAGAGGTAGGGAGAAGCCGGGCTGGTGAGAAGATGAGGATAAAGAGGCTCAGAGGAGAGGGGGGTGTGGTAATGATACACAGAAGGACCCGGATCAAACTGGGGAGACAGGAAGGCCTAGACGACCAGGTCTCGTGGAAGCCAACGTTGGCTCTTACCAGCTTCGTAGTCCTTCACGGTTTCCTCCTGAAAATCCTTGAATATATCTACCCGGAACTTCTTTTCCAGGCCATAACTGTAGTATCGAAAAAGGCACTCCAAACCATATCTGTAGGAGAACACAAGCCAGAAATCAGAGCACGGTTTCTTCATGAGTATGCATGTGCCTGCACAACAGAGGAACTATGAAAACAGTTTAAAACAACACATTACTCCCATATTGAAAAAATGGCAAACACACTTTAAGAAAGCTAACATTTAATGCTAGTCTAAATGGATCCAGCATTAAATGTTCAGTTTGCCAGGAGTCAGCAAACTATGCCCCCTGCCCACACCCATCTGTTTACTCCTATTCATTTACATAGTGTCTACAGCTGCTTTATGCTACATGAGCAGACTTGAGTAGTTGCGACAGAGACCTTGAAGACCATAAAGCCTAAAATATTTACTGTCTGTCCCTTTACAGAAAAAGTTCGCCAATCCCTGGTATAAGCTCTTTAAAAAGCCGTTTGACCATGCCAATTAGTAGGTTTGTTCAGTTTTCTGGCTTAGCAATTTCACTTCTAGGAACATATGCCAAGAAAATGGCCAAAAATGCAGATTCAGATCTTACGGATGTTCAAAACCGTTTACAGCAGCACTATTAAGCAAAATATAAATGTCTAAAAATAGAGAAGCAGTTAAGAAAAATCATGGTCAGTCCATACAATCGGATAGTATAAGCTATGTAAAAACAATGTAATGTATACCTAGGCATACTGAAAGATGCTTACGACATATTGTGAGGTGGAAAAAAGACGTCTGAAAGTGTTGTATGTAGAATAATCCCATTTTGTAAACAAATATATAAATTTTACAACTACTCATGCATGCAAGGTCTGGAAGGGCATTCATAGGACAATCTAAACACATTAAATATGCCAAGAAGAGACTGGGAAGCTTGATGACAGAACATCAACACTTGCTGTCTCTGAAGGAAGTTTTCTGTAGCTTCTTCAAGTATTTCTGGACTTTTCAAATTGCTCACAGAGAGCACATTTTACTTTGAAAATTGGAGGGTGGGAAGACTCTTAAAAAGGTTTTTTGAATAGCAAAATATTGGTAACAACCTAAGTATCTATTAATAGGAGACTGGCTAAATAAATCAGGATACATCCATATAGTATATGACCATGTTATAGGCTATAAAAAAGAACAAGAAAAACATTCATATATGGATATGGAATGATTTCCAACATATAGCATTAAGTTAAAAAAAAGAAAAAGGAGGGTGCAAAAGAATTTATAATATAGGCCATCTTTAGCATAAATAAAAAGAGTGGTAAAGCAGTGGGAGAATACACAGACTTGTACTCAGTCACACAGATATAACAATTATTTTAACACATTGACTGCCACATTAGAAAAACATATTTTTTTCCTTGGGGCCGATGGTGTTTTATTACGAAAACAGAATAAAAACTTCAAAAACAAAATGATCCTTTTTAATTTAATGAAAAATTTGTTATTTTTCATTGCTTTCTGTGCATGAGTTACATATGCTTCATGAGGCCCAGGGCTCAAAACTAGTGTTGAGTTAAATACAGCTCACATGGCAGTTATTACCAGGACCCACAAGATTCTAACAATGGTTGCCTGTACAGAAAGAAACTAGATGGCAGAAGAACACGGATGAGAAGATGACTTTTCACTATATAATCTTTTAAACTCTTTCAAATCTGAACCATGTGAATATATTACTCATTTAAAAATAATAAAATTTTCATAAAATATAAGAACTACATACACAGGCAAGGGATTTCCAATTACAATTTTGCAAGCAGACCCATTAAGGACCTCTTACCACACCCAAGCACCCACCACAGCCCGCCTCCTGCTCACCTGTAGCCTTCTTTGGCATCCTCCAGAGCCAGCTGCTTGAACTCCTCATACATCTTTTTGTTGAAGTGATCTCGCAGGAAGAAGGACCAGAAGCGGAAAAGAGTGTTCATCTCCTGAGACTGGCCAATGCCTAAGCGTTTCCGCTCTGATGGGGAAGGAAGGAGGAAAGACATGTCTTAGGGTCAAGCTGCCCCTGCTTTGGGGACAAAGGATCCTGGGACCTTAGGATTTGGTCCTTTTCTTATATCTCCAAATTCCCTTGCTCTTCCTTCATCTACTACTTCAGTCACTCAGCAGTTGTGTATCAAGCACTAACTACTCTGTGTTAGCCCCTGCTGCTGGGCACTGGGCCTGCACCTCGCCAGAAGCAGGTAGCATCAGCTTCTGAATCACGTTAACAGTCTAGCCCTTTACCTCAACTGGCATCACTTTTAAGTGTAGTCACAAAAAGGCAAAGCATGAACAAACAGTTCGTAATTCTAACAAATTATATTCTGCTCATTACCAATAATTATCTCAGGAATCCTACAATATTAACAAGTACAAAATGGTAACATCAAAAAATAATACCTAACAACAAAAGCCTAAGCGATAAAATATATAGATAAGATGGACATCATTAAAATTAAAAACTTTTGTGCATCAAGAAAGTGATGGGGGAGGCCGAGGTGGGAGGACTGCTTGAAGTCAGGAGTTTGAGACCAGCCTGAGCAAGAGTGAGACTGTCTCTACTAAAAGATTAGAGAAATTGGCCGGGCATGATGGCACACGCCTGTAGTCCCAACTACTCAGGAGGCTGAAGCAGCAGGATTGCTTGAACCCAGGAGTTTGAGGTGGCTGCGAGAGCTAGGCTGATGCCACGGCACTCTAACCCACGCAACAGAGTAAGACTCTGTCTCAAAAAAAAAAAAAAAAAAAAAAAAAAAAAAAAAAAAAAAAAAAAAAAAAAAAAAAAAAAAAAGAAAAAGTCAAAAGATAACCTACAGAATGAGAGATGAAAAAATACCTGCAAATCACGTGTCTGATAAGGCACTTGTGTCTAGAATACATAAAGAACTCCTGAACTTAATAATTAAGACAAATAACCCAGTTTAAAAAAGGATCTGAATAGACATTTCTCCACAGAAGATATACAAATGGCCAATAAGCGTAGGAAAAAATGCTCAACATCATTAGCTATTAGGGAAGTGCAAATCAAAACTATAAGGAGATACTGCCTCACATGCAGTAGGATAACTACAACAAAACAGTAACAAGTGTTGGGAGGATGTGGAGAAATCAGAAGCCCCACACAACTGTGACTTTGGAAAACAGTCTAGAAGTTCCTCAAAAGGTTTAAAAAGGTTAAACATTAGTTACCACATGACCCAGCAATGCTATTCTTCTACCCAAGATAAATGAAAACCTATGTCCATAGGAAACTTACGCATGAATGTGCAGAGTAGCATTATTTGTGACAGACAAAAAGTAGAAACAACCTAAACATCAATGATGGATGGATAAGCAAAATGTGATCTATACATACAATGGAACATGATTTGGCAATATAAAGAATGAAGTACCGACACATGCTACGACATAGATGAACCTTGAAAATAAACTCAGGGAAACAAGCCAGTCACAAAGCACCACATATATACAGTTATGATTCCATTTATGTGAAATGTCCAGAATAGGCAAATTCATAGAGACAAAAAGTAGACTGGTAATTTCGTGGGGCTGGGAGGATTTAGGGGATATGGAGGGGGTGGCGGCAGTGGCACATGTGTAATGGAGAGTGACTGGTAGGGAGTACAGGGTTTCTTTATAGGGTAATAAAAATGTTCTAAAATTGATTCTGGTGATGGACACACAACTCTGAATATACAAAAGCCACTGCACTGAACACTTTAAATGGGTGAATTACATGATATGTGAATTCTATTTCAAATAGAACTGTTATTAAACACAACACACAGAGTAAGGAAGAGAGAAGTGAGACAGATGAACCAAGAATTTAGCAGCCATATTTCACTGAATCAAAGGGGGTGGGTGAGTTAACTACAAGTGAGTCATTAGATTGGTTTTGAGCATCTTTACAACCAATCTATCGAAATACCTACAGTTAAAAGACATCTCATTTTGTGATAAAAGGAAAAACATGAGCGTACCTAGAGAGGCGCTCTCTTTTTTTTTTACACTATCTTCTAAGAGCAGGAATCAGTCTTTCTGTAAAGGGCTAGACAGTAAATACTTCAGGCTTTGCAGGAGACATACAGTCTCTGTCACAGATTCTTTTTCCTCTATAACCCCTTAAAAACGTGAAAGAAAAAAAAAATGCCCTTAGCTCCAGGGTACAAAAAGAAACCACTGCCGGCTAGATTTGGCCCACAAACCACGGTTTGGCAATACCTGTTCTAGAGAACATATGCTGCCCTTTGGTGATGGACGGTGGACCACACTGGACAATGGCTGAGTCAGCAATCTTGCTAGAGGCACAAAAACACTTAATTGACTTTTCTTTTTTATAACAGAGAAAGATCAAGGAATAGGAATGTTCTGAGTGCCACACTCTCTTAGCTTCCTGCATTTCAAAACTACCTGGCCCTAGCCTAACTTCAATCCTCTTGCTGTAACATCACGCCACTTTTTGCTCTGAAGTCAGAGAAAACAGTCACCTGTGCCGACCCCCCTACCCCGACCTTACACACTCTGGGTCTAAGTAATGGCCCCGGAGGCTCGGCCCTTTCCCCCTATACTTCTTACCATTAAGGCAGCGCCTACGATACTTGTGGTAGACGTGTTGTGTGAAGCCATTTTCCTTGAGCAGCTCATGGGAAGGATGCTGAAACTTGGGCAGTGACTGAGGTGTACAGCCATAGCTGCCAACTGCAGGTGTCCCTTCTGAGGGGCTGGAGCTACAGAGGTCACGAGAGAGAGAGTGTCACTGGTCACCAGGTTCTCCATAGCAGTCCCACCATAAAGTCAGGAGGGGTCGCTCTGATCCCTTCTATCAGCCAAGATCAGCCTCTCACAGGGCACCAGACAAGGAGGCTCAGGTACTGTGCTGAGCCCTTAACTTGTATCTATGGGTCTGAGTAACTCTTTGCATCAACCCTTAGAGGATTTTACAGAGGTCACTGAGCTCGGCTCAAGAGACCGGGAGACTCGTCCAGGGACAGGGAGCTATTTGATGGCAGAGATCTGTCCAACACCAAAACCTGAGCTTTTACTAATTTATTTATGTAATATTTTTTTTTTTTTTTTTTAAAGAGATGGAGTCTTGCTCTATCACCTAGGCTGGAGTGCAGTGGCACACTTGTAGCTTACTGCAGCCTCAAACTGCTGGGCTCAAATGGTCCTCCTGCCTCAGCCTCCCGAGTATACGTAACTTTTAACATTTAACTTTACTTAATGAGCCATTATGTCAATCCATCTACAGTTAACCCCCTTGAACAACACAGATTTGAACTGCACGGGTCCACGTATATGAGGATTTTCTTCTGCCTCTGTCACCCCAAGACTGCAAAACCAACCCCTTCTCTTCCTTGGCCAACTCAATGTGAAGGCAAACAGGAAGAAGATTTTATGATGATCCAATTCCACTTGATGAATAGTAAATACATCTTTTACAGATTTTCGTAATAACATTTTCTTTTCTCTAGCTTACTCTATCGTAGGAATATAGTATATAATACGTAATATACCAAATACGTGTTAACGGTTTATTATTTTATCAGCAAGGCTTCTGGTAAGTAGTAGGCTATTTATTGGTAGTTAAGTTTCTATTGAGTCAAAAGTTATACGTGGGTCTGACTATGCAGGGGGTCAATGCCTCTAACCTTCTCATTGTTCAAGGATCAACTGTGTATTTTTTTCTAAAACCATGCCTATTTTCAGCCTATGCCATCTCTGCAGGGACTAGAGAGAACAGGCTGGTAGCTCCTAAACCTTGAACACTAGGGCCATTCTACCGAAATAAAAAGGAGTCTGGGCCCTACCCCCAGAAGTTGAGTCAGTAGATCCATGGTGGGGTCAAGAAATCTGTATTTTTATTCAACTACATTGCTATCCTCTCTCAGGTGGGCAGCAGATACCCAGGCTTAGAAATTAATGCAGAGATATTCTCTCAGTGTACTAAAATCTTGCCCCATGTAGCTGCAACACCACTTCTTTAGAAAGAAGCCTCTGCTTCCCATGTCCTGAACTAAGCTTTCCATACCACTGCTTTTTGGACTTAGATGAGGGTTCCTTTAATTTTCAGACCAATTTTCTTGGTCCGGTGGATTTCACAGCTCCCCTACCCATCTCACAAGCAGCCTGGTATCTTCTTTCCCACTACCCCAGATACCTGATGGAAGCAGTCCGGGGCCTGTGCTCACGGGAATCCATCACCCAGCCTACATGGCTCTCCAAGGGTGGATTTGAACTGTGTCTTGTCTTCCTTTTTCGAGGCATCTGCAAAGGTCAGTCCAGAATTTGTTACTATTTGTTTGTACTCCTCCAACTCTGAGGAGCATTAAGCAATCACAAGACTAAGATGCCCTCGCATGTGTGTGGTACCTCACATTTTACAAGAGCATTTGCACATCTCTTATCTATTCTCTCACGTAATGTTCTCAGCTGTGAGCTAGGAATTGGCACGCCTATTTCACAGGTAAAGAAATTGAGGCTTGGGAGTAAAGTGATTTGCCCAGGAACTCACACCTGGTCAGTCCTCCTTAGGCCTTTTCATGGCTACATGGTGCCACTACTCCTACACCTAGTTTAATCTGCAGATGTGGTCATTCAATCCTATGTGAGCCCGCCAACCTAAGAGAACAAAACAGGCGGGAGATTCAGCACCTCCTTGGCTCAGACAAGGCAAGGGAGAAGCAAAGCACTGGAACGTAGTGAGGTGGGCCCAAAACTCTTAGCAGCCCAGTAGGAACGCCTCACCTTGGCATCTAGTGTTCGTCCTTCTTTCACCACTGGGTAAAACCGTGATGTCTGGCTTGAGTCTTTAAGCTGTGGTGTCCGGGGAGTGCGGGGGGTCCTGGCATTGCGGTAGTTTGGCGACTCTGGGACAGTGGTTGGTAGAGAGCGGGCAATGGTGGAGGGCTCTGGAGCACCAAACAACTTGTTGGCCAGGGCGTCAGTGGGAACTGCAGAGATAGGAGGGTCAGCATGCAGGAGAAAGCCCCCCAGTTTGAGGGCTCCAGACCCTCCCACCCACACCTGGGTCTCAGGTTTTGGCCCCTCACCTTGCTGGAACCGAGGTGGCCCAGGAGGAACCTCCTGGTTGGGATCCACAGGGGGCTCAGGGGTCAGTGTGTCAAACTGCTCCCGGCTGATCATGTTGACTTTCTTGAAGTTCTCAACTTCTTGCTACAGAGGATATGAGATGGGTGGGGAAAAATGTTAGTAAGCAGGCTGTTCTAGCCTGTTGAGGAATCAAGACTGGCAGGAAGTTTGACAGGGCAGCTCCCACGTCCACATATGCAGAATTCTGGTCCCCAGGCTCTAAGCTGCCCCATCACCATTCCTCAACCAGTCACATTGGCGTGAGTGTGCTAATCCAGAAGAGGACAGTACTTGCCCCACCCTTCCTGCAATAATACTGAGATCAGGCTGAAAACAGCTCCCCAGGACTCACTACAGACTCCTCCGAAAGCTCCAGTGCCTCCCCACATCTCTTTCTGCCACTGTCTTATCACAGTGGCTGGGCAACTCTCTCCTTACCTCCAGCGGACACACTGCTACTTGTTACACTGGCTCACCAAAGGTTCACCCACCACCAAACATACCCACTCTGTAAAATCCTACAACAGAGATGGTTTGACTGTTTCCAGGCAGCAGCAATTTTCTAAAGGACCTATCTGTTCTCCATTTTCCACATTTCTCCATTTTCAAGGCAAGATCCTTAAAAGGCTTTTTCAACTTTTATATATGCCTAAATACTGACGAAGAAAAGTGACAATCTAAACCTTACTCTATTCCCCACAAAAATGTCTAGCCAACTGCTATGACATTAATACAGATGCTCAGGTAGGACAATAATCACTCCCCACACCACATGCATAGTTTACATATTCACACACCTCCACTCACTCTTAATGTCCCAGCAAGGTGTCAATCACCACCCCCTTCTCATACATGAAAATACTGAGGCTCTGGACTAGAGGGACCTGCCCAAAGTCACACAGCTATCAGCCTTCCTCTTCTTCAGATATTACAGGCCTCCTAGGCCCACACTCACTGCTAAGTCCAAGCCTCACCTTGATCTGAGAATACTCAGGTTCAAACTTCTCAGTCCACAGGTCTTGCTCATAGTAGAAGAGGCCGTCATTAATGACCTTAGCCAGCTCGGCGCTCATCTTGGCACGTGAGGTGTGGTTGCCTGTACGGTCCCCCCCTGGGTGCCGGCGCATGTAAGGTGGCGTCTGGGTGACAATCAGGATCTTGTTGACATCCCGGTCATCAATCTCATAGTCAGAGTCCTCATCAGACCAGGCAGTGAAGGTGTTCTTCCTCCCATCCATCTGTTCCATCTCCTCATCAAACAGGAAATCCAGTTCCTCCTGCTCATCCTGATCCTTGGACATCAGCTGCTGGGAGGGCAGCTGCTGTGGCAGAGAGGTTGGGTGGGCAAACCTGGGCTCCTCTGACTTCTAAAACAGGGACGGACCAAAGGACAGGGAATCACCAGGGGTCCTCGGACCAGCCAGTGCCTATATACTCAGTGCCTAGATTGGGACCCAGCTATAGCAGGTGTCTAAATATTTGATGAATGAGCAAAATACCCACTAATACTAGGTAAGTATGAAAAACCTAAAAGCAGAATAATGAGCAAAACAAAGTGTTCCTGTACTTTTGAAACTCACAGTTTAGTGGAAAAAAAGTTAACCAACCAGCCAGCCACAATGTGGTATGATAAAGGCTATAAGGAGGATTTGTGGGAGCACACAGGGAGGGATGCTTAGTCAGCTGCGAGTTGGAATCGTTAGTTAGGGAAGGCTTCCTGGAAGAAGTGACTAGCAAAGGACGAATTAGTAAGCCAGATGAAGGCAGGGACAGTGTGTGCTAGGAAGAAAAGAACAGCATGTCCCAAAGACAAGAGAAAACAGCAAGGAGAAAATATTTCAGTGTTGACAGAATGAATTTATCTAAGACTTTGGCAAAGAAGCATTTGTCTACCTCGCAGTATTTATCCAAAAGTCAATTCCCTGCTGTGCCAAGAGCTTCCCACATAAACTCTATAGGCCAGGTGGGAGTAAGGGCTCTAATTCTGGAATGGGACACTAAGTCTGGCTCCCATGATTCTAAAGCTTTCATAGTCTATAAGGGCTAGACCTTGTAAAGTCCTTGTCTACCTACTACTACCTTTCTCCTAATGATTCTGGCCTGATCTCTGTAACACATTTCCGAAGGGCTGAAGCTAGAGCAATGGGGAATTTTGGGTACGAACAGGCAGGGAAGAAGCAGCAGATGAGAGGCAGTCAGAGTAGTAAAATAGATAAGGGAGCACAGAATTTCACAGACCCAAGGTCCAAGGTCACCTCTTAGGTATCCTCACAAGCCTCAGACCAAAGAGGTCTCCAAAGTAGAGGTGAGTGTGGGGAGGAGGATGGAGAAAAATTCAGTGCTTGGAAAGGAAGCCGTAATTTTAGTTGAGATTAGAACACTTTAATTAACAGTGAACTCCACCTGTAATATACATATTACTTTACTATTTCTAGAGCAGTCTTACCCCTCCCACCCTTCATCTTAAGATGGGCAAACTGAAGCCCTGAGATATGAAGCAAGCATCCAAAGGACACCAAACCATCAGTGCAGGAGACCTGAGTTCTAGTCTAGACTAACTTCACATCTGGGCCCTGCATCTGCTCCCTCTCCCTTCCCTCTTCTGCAGTTCTGAGGTTCTTATATATATTGAACAGGGAGGATATATTCAGGAGAAAGGCACTGAAAATATAGTCCCAGGGATTTAGATGGGGCAAAACAACCAGCCAAGAATCAAGAAGCCTGGAACATTGCTGCCAGATGCAGTAACATCTCTTCCTATGAAAAATGCTACTCAGGAACTCACATAGTAGTGTACCCTAAGGGGTGGTCCCCATGGAAAATGGAAATAAGCCACATCAACCTTTCTGTAGTAACTGCTGGTGATTTCCACTCACATTATGACTGTGAATATCCAGCTTTCCTTCTGGTCCCTCAGGGCTGGATTTCTGAGTCATGATATCCCCTCCAAACACTCCAGCCCAGGGCCCTAGAACCCAGGTTCAAGACCGGCCTGACTCACCTTCGGCCGTGCTGGGGAGGGGCGAGGCCTCTTCTTCACTTCAATCCAGTTCTCAGAATCCAGGTCAGGCAAGCTGGCAGACAGGCCCTTGGGCAGCGTCTTTAGGTTGCTGACCTCCTCTGTTTTGGTTGGCACTGGGGTGACTGCACGGGGAGAGCCAGGTGCTGACTCTGAAGGGTAGAAGGGTAAGGTGCTCATCCCTCCAGTCCTCCTCCTGAGGCCAGCCCTGAGATGACTGCTGGCCAGAGGACAACAAAGAGGCATCCTTATGCCAGTAGGAACATACCTGTCTCCTTCTGGTAGTGCTGGCGGGGGACAAACTCGGGGCAGTTGAGAAGCTGGGAGAAATCAGTCTGCGAATAATCCACTATTGGGGGACCAGGAAGAGGCCACTTCTCAGGCTCCTCCCTCCTACGAACTTTCTCATCGACAATCTCCACCACCTTGCTATCTTTTAGGGCCTGCAGAGGAGAAGGAGGGAGAAAGGATATAGAAGAAAGTCTAGAACAGACTGAGCTCTTGGAAGATGGTGGACAACTAGGCTCCCATAAGCTTGGGTATGAGTCCAATGCTAGCAGTAGTACAAGAAAATTGGCACCGTCTTCCATGACTGGTGAACATGTGAGATGTTCAAACCTACAGGAGGTACTAAAATGGAAAACACACCTACCCTTTGACCCTGCCAATCTACTTCAAGCAATCTGCCCTAGAGAATACTTGCACAGACAGGTGACAGGTACGTATAATAGACAAAAGGCCACTCACAGCCACACTGTAATAGGGAAAAACTGGAAACTACCTAACTGGCCATCACATAGGCAATTAAAGTAATTTATGGTATGTCCATTCAATAGAACACTTCTCAGACATTTCAAAACAGCTTTACATGTGCTGAGGTAGAAAGACCCACAAAATAAATATATTAAGTCAAAAAAGCAGGTACAGGTCAGCCTGTGTAAGATTCCTTTTTGTGTCTCAATGTTTTCTTTTCTTTCTGTTCCTTTTTTTTTTTTTTTGGAGACAGGGTCTTGCTCTGTTGCCCAGACATGAGGGCAATGGCATCGTCATAGCTCACTGCAACCTCAAACTCCCAGGGGCTCAAGGAATCTTCCTACTTCAGCCTCTTGAGTAGCTGGACTATAGGCACATACCACCACGCCTGGCTAATTTTTCTGTTTTGTAGAGGCAGGTTTTCATTATGTTGCTCAGGCTTGTCTTGAGTTTCTGGGCTCAAGTGGTCCTCTCGCCTCAGCCTCCCCAAAGTGCTAGGATTACAGGTGTGAGGCACCATGCCCACTCAGCCTTGTGTAAAATCAGAAATACAAAGTTTCCTAGGATTCACAGATAAACTGCTATAGGTATTTATCTCTGGGAAAAGGGGTGAAAAGCAGAGAGGGAAGCAGAGTTTTCTATTTTAAAAAATCTTTTAAGCCGGGCGCGGTGGCTCACGCCTGTAATCCTAGCACTCTGGGAGGCCGAGGCGGGCGGATTGTTCTGAGCTCAGGAGTTCGAGACCAGCCTGAGCAAGAGCGAGACCCCGTCTCTACCAAAAAAATAGAAAGAAATTAATTGGCCAGCTAAAAATATATATTGAAAAAAAAAAAAAAAATTAGCCAGGCATGGTGGCGCATGCCTGTAGTCCCAGCTCCTTGGGAGGCTGAGGCAGTAGGATCACTTGAGCCCAGGAGTTTGAGGTTGCTGTGAGCTAGGTTGACGCCATGGCACTCGCCCCAGGCAAGAGAGTGAGACTCTGTCGCGCAAAAAAAAAAAAAAATCTTTTAAAATCTTTTAAGTGAAAGAGGAAAAAATTTCAACATGTGATAACATACTCTGTTGGGGAGGCTGGGCAAAGAGGTACTTTTGCTGTTGCGAATGCAAAAGGTACAACCCCTAGCAAGGGAAATGGGCAACATCTAGCAAAATTATGTCTGCATCTACCCTTTAACTCAGCCACCCTACTTCTAGAAATCTATACCAAAGGTTCACTGGCACAAACATGAAAAGATAAATGCACAAGGCTATTCACTACAGCACTAATGTGGTTCATATAAAAGACCAGAAACAACCAAAACGTCTGTCTACAAGGACAGCAGTTGAAAAACCCATGGAACATCCACACAATGGTGTATTATGCAACAGTAAATAGGAACAAGGAATATCCTTCTATTATTATACCACTATTCTTCAACTAGAGTTCCCAGATATATTACATGAAAACAAAAAAAAAAAGAAATACATGTGTTGTATGTTATTGTTTCTCTAAGAAAGAGGATACAAATACATAGAGAGGCATTTGCTTTCTTTTTTTTTTTAATGGAAGGATTCAAAAAAGTTTACCTATGTGGAAGAAAAGGTGGAAGTGACAGAATTTTTAAGTTAGATATACCATGTTGAGACTTTGGAACCATGTAAATGTTTTACATAAACAAATGAGTAATTATGTTGATAACATTAGGAATTAACATTTTTGGCATGGGAGGAAAGGAATAAAAAAAGACCTACAGAGTTAAGATGCCATACTCCTGAATTTTAATAGAAAGTATTAGTGTAATCTCATGAGGTAGTTTACCTTACCAAAAAAACCAAAAAACCAAACCTCTAGAAACAATTACCAACCAAGTAGCAATAAGCACCCCTATAATTCAGGCTATGGTACCTAAATACCATTTCCCAAAAGAAAGGAACCAGAGGTCCCTTTAAACAGTGGCCAATTCCGGATCTGGGGCAGGAAATCTACAAGATCAACTAGGGTCCCAGTGGCCAAAGATAGGACAATTTGATTCAACATATTAATTGCAATGGATTGAAATAAATATGTTTGAATCCATAAGCCTACAAGAACAAATGATACTAAAACAAAACAAAACCTTACTGGTCACCTTTAAATGTTACTAGGGATCAACTTCACAATTCTACAAACTGGTTAACAAAAAGGAAAAGATCAAACATTTACCAGTTGTTCTTACACAAACTATACCTCTTGGTGACTGAATAGCTGATGAGGCAGTTACTCCTCAAAGAGGTATTCCAGCTAACAAATGAAGATTAACTACATGTTGGCTGATGAGGACCCAAAAAAAGTAAATAAATAAAATCTTAAAAATTGAAGACTAATAGAATTAGAGTATCACCATTTTGTAATCCGTAAATGAAATAATAGGCCACAACCACTAATGGCAGCTTGTATCACAAAAGAGATAATCACGTGAAACATTATGTGACACCTTGAGAGAGAACACATCGTATCTATCAAGTATGCTTGACAAAGGAGGGGAAAAAACTCCCCAAACCCATCAGGCCTCTAGATTACCAATTTATAAAATACTGGGAGTACAGATGAACATGATAAATGACACCACTGTGTCCTGAGGGAAATTCTACAGGATATATAACCTAGTTTATTCAAATAATAAATAACAAGGAAAAATAAAAAGAGCAAGGAAGGGCGAGACTTAATACAACAATGCATGGGTCTCATCTGAATCCTGATTCTCACAAATTATTTAAAAAATTTTTTTGACAATTGAGGCAAATTTGAAATTAACTACATATTTGGTGATATTAAGGAACTGTTAATATTTTCAGGTGTGATGATGATACTGTGGTTATGTTTTTTAATAAGTCTATCTCTTAGAGATATGTACTAAAACATCTGTGGATGAAATGACAGATTATCTAGGACTTTCTTCAAAGTAATATGAGAGAGGAAACAGATGAGGGTATAGATGGAATAAGACTGACCATGAGTTAATACTTGCTGAAGCTGGTGATGAGTTTATGATACTATCCTGTCAACTTCTGTAAATATCTAACATTTTCCATAGTAGAAACAGAAAGAGAAAGGGGCAGGGAGTAGAGAGAGAGGAAGCGAGGGAGGGAGGGGAAGAGGCTAGCCAAGCCTTGGGACTCTAACAGAATTAATCAGATGAAGACTCTTCCAGGGCTTTCTGCTTTGGCCCAAAACCCCAGCTCTGTAAGTAAGGACCTTTCTTTCCCCCACACCCTGGCCCTAGGGAGGAAGACGTACCGCAAAGATGAGTGAAATGTCAGTGGTAAGGGCCTGCACTCGGTGGAAGGAAGCAATAAGGGTGATGGGTAGGAAACCATCAGCATCCATTTTCCGTCGCAGGAAGAAGTCTCGCTCTAAATTGTCCACACTGAAGTAGTATTCACTAAGTGGGAGGGGAGAAGAAAGAGGCATCACCAAGGGATTGCTGCATAATTTACGAATACCATTTCCTGTTCTGCTATACACCCCAGCAATCTCACACAGCCTCTGCCCTAGCCTGTTCCTATCCTATGTACAAACAATGTTAAAGGATGAAAACAAATAATGTTATCCCTACCTTGCTTGGGTCAAATCACTCCCTCTGCATGCCTGACATACTCCTCATCTTCCTTTAACACCCAGTTCAAATATTACCGGTCACTTTCTCATCTGCTCCTAAAACACTTTTAACACTCTACTAAAATTATCTATTTCCTTGTATGGCTCCCCCACTGGTGTGTGAGACAATATACCAGAGTGGTTAAGAGCAAAGATGTTGCAATCAGACGGAAATGGATTTAAATCTGTGCTTTGCCACCTACTAGTTGTGAGACGCTATGCAAGTAACTGGGCCTATCTGCTTGTCTATAAAATGGGGGTTAAAGACTCAGCTCATAGAAACTCGGCAAATAAAAATTACAGGATTAAATTAAGATAATGCCTGCAAAGCACTTAACACTAAGCCTGGCCAACCAGGGGTGGGGAACCTGTGTCCAGAGGGCCACAATGTGGCCTTCTAGGTCATTAAGTGCGGCCTTTTGACTGAATCCAAATTTTACAGAACAAATCCTTTTATTAAAAGGTGTATAGGAGGCCAGGCGCGGTGGCTCACGCCTGTAATCCTAGCACTCTGGGAGGCCGAGGCGGGCGGATCGTCCTGAGCTCAGGAGTTCGAGACCAGCCTGAGCAAGAGCGAGACCCCGTCTCTACCAAAATAGAAAGAAATTAATTGGACAGCTAAAAACATATACAGAAAAAATTAGCCGGGCATGGTGGTGCATGCCTGTAGTCCCAGCAACTCGGGAGGCTGAGACAGTAGGATTGCTCCAGCCCAGGAGTTTGAGGTTGCTGTGAGCTAGGCTGATGCCGTGGCACTCCCCCCAGGCAAGAGAGTGACACCCTGTCTCAAAAAAAAAAAAAAAAAAGGTGTATAGCAGAGAAAGATAAAGCTTGTATTGCCTGCTTTAGTACTTAAAAAAGAACAATCCTGAAATCAAAGGCTGCAGGTTCCCCACGCCTGCGAAGATTTCTTAAGGTAAACATGGTATTACTTCCGTAATAAACAACTTTATGAAAAGTTAGCTTAAAGGACAAGAGAAAAGCTATCTTTCACAGCTCCAGCCAGAGGCTACAATTGCTCCTAGCACCAGAAGGGCACGTGTCCAGTCCTCCTCTGCCCAGCTGTGACCCTTTGGCAACCCCTAACCTCTCACTCATCTCTCCAGGAAGAAGGCTCCTGTGCACTCACATCTGGCGCTTGATGTAGTCTTTCAGCAGCTCCTGGTCCACGCTGTAAAGCTCAGTGCTGCTGACGTTGTCAAAGTAGTAGGTGATGTTGTTCATGTACTTGGGGGTGCGAGGCCCCTCCGCACCATCAAACTTTCGGTAGCCAAACTGGTAGTCGAAATGGGCTACGGGGGAAACAGGTGTCATGAGGGAGAGCAGATACCTGCCCGCCACCCCCACTGCACTCCCTTGGACATCCCGGAGCCCAAAGGGGCCTCACGTACTTCGAGTGCCACCCCGGCCGCGTCCCCGGCCGCGACCACGCCCCCGTCCACGGCCACGGAAGGAAGCCCGCGCCCCACCAGCCCCATCACTCTTCACACTCGATGTCTCATCCTGGTCATGCCAGGCAGGCTCCGGTTTGGTCTCTGGTTGCCAGGCTGGGGTGGGGGGGGCCACGGGCACGGGAACGTAGGTGGCAGGCTCAGACCCTATGGGGAGAGGGGGCACTGGGTCAAGCCTGAGGGTGACCCCATGTCCAGGCCCTCCATAGTGGGTAGTACATACCTTTGATCTCCCCGCGGTTGGCAGGTATATGTCTCGGCTCCTGCGGGCGAGTAGGGCGTGAGGCCAATTTCTCTCTGGGTACTTCAGGCTTCATGTCTATTTGCAATGGAACCCACTTGTGTTTGTTCCCTGGGAGATAGCATGGACATGTGACAAAGGTTTGAGGGGAAACACCCCTCTCACCCAACCCTACTCAATTCTTCTTCCCCTGCCCTGGGCTTGGGCCTAAATCACAATCTGGTGACCCTGGGCAAATCCCTTTCTTACACACTGGACCTCTTTTTCCTTTCTAAAATAAGGAGGCCAGGCCAGATACAATGGCTCATGCCTGTAATCCCAGGAGTTTGGGAAGCCAAGGTGGGAGGATCGCTTGAGGCCAGAAGTTTGAGACCAGCCTGAGCAATATACTAAGACCCAATCTCCATAAATACATTTTTTTTTTAGTAAAGTTAAATTAAATTAAAATAAAATAAGGCCAATGGTCCTCAGTGGAGACACCTGTTTAACTCCCAATATTGATTTCTGCAAGGTTAGAGAATCCTCTTCTGGAGTCAGACATACACAGCTTCCCAGAATAAAGGCAATACTTTCCAGACTCCCTTTAGACATGTGCAAAAAATGGTACCTATGACAGGTGAGTTAAAGTAGCCAATTCTAGGTTGAGTTCCTAAAAGGAAAGAAGCTACCCTTCCCCTTTTCCCTTTCTGCTAGCTGGATGAGTCAACGTACCGCAACAAGATTAAAGGAATTAAAGAGTTGCCATACTAGGCCTGGCCTATTTACACCAAGCCGTTATGTAAGAGAAAAACTTTCACCTTGTTTAAACCACTGTTACTTTGGATCTCTATTAGAACAGCCAAACCTGGACCCCATCATTTCAGCATGTTTTTGGAAACTTTTACCTTTAAGAGGAGGACAGAGGGTTGAAGAGAGGATTGCTGCCCCAGTGGCCAACGTCAGTCTCCCAATGACTTCTGGGGGGCACATGAGATTCCCCCAGCAACCCCCAGAGGTCTGATATTTCACAGTTCTGTCCTGCCACCTTCTCCTAAGTTCTGTTCCCAACCACTCACCTTTCTTCTTCTGCCCGCCTCGCTGGCAGTCCTCGTCGCCATTCTTCTCCTCCCCTGATTCGTCCGATTTGGTTTTTGGGCTTTCCTTACTATCGCACCCCTCTCCTTTCTCCTGTTCCTTCATGTCCTTCTTGGGTGGTAGCTTACGAGCAGGCTGAGGCTTATGAGACTGCGGCTGCAACGGGAAGTAACAGGGAAGTGAGGTGAGTGTGAGAGCCTCATGGTATAAGCAGAAGGGCACTTCCTGTCACTAGAAAAGACGAGCAGGAGGAGCTACCGTATGCAACAGCAGGCTGAAACAGATGTACTCTTAAGGTTCTGCTTTCATACCTGAGATGCTTTCACTGAGAAGTATGGTCTAACAGGCCAGGAGGCAGAAGAGACAACTTGTCTCTCCAGCTTCCAAGTCTAAGTGACAGAGACAACCCCCAAGACAGGTGCTGGGGCCCACAAAGGCCAAATGTTTACTCCCTGTAACAGGGCTGTGCTGTCCAGGTAGTCTGTGGGATAGAGATGCTGGCCCCTGGCCTGTCAAAAACAAACCTGTCTGTGAACTGAAGGTGGCCATAGCTGTGAGTAAGGGATCCAGGCCACTGGCCCAGAACAAAAGTGCTGGGAAGGAGAGAACTGACCAGAATTCCCTCCCTTTGCTAGGGTTCAGGAGAGCTATACAAAGGTTCCCCAACACATATGGTCTGGAGGTCAGTTCTTGCCCTAATGACCACTCTCTTATTTCACTCATAGAAAACCCAAGTTTAATGATGTAGAATACAGACTTTGGAATAATACAATACTTCTGACTTCCAACCCCCACTTTGCCATCAAGGGCTAGTAATTAACCTCTCCAAGTCTTAGTAGCCTCATCTGTAAAATGGGAATCATAAAAGGACTTATCTCAGAGTCACTGTGAAGGATAGATAAGATGATGAATAGACCACAGAGTTGACCCTTGAACACCACCACGGGTTTGAACTGCATGGGTCCGCTTATACATGGATTTTCTTTTTCAAACAAATGTGGGTCAAAAATACAGTATCAGTGGGATGCAAAACCAGCATATGCAGAGGGCAAACTTGTTATACTCTGGTTCTACAGGGCCGACTACAGGACCTGAGTATGCGAGGATTCTGGTATGCACAGGGGTCCTGGAACCAACCCCTCAAGTATAACGAGGGGCAACTGTACATGGCAGTTCCTGACACAAAGCAAAGGCTCAAATGATAACGATTCTTAGCGATTTCAATGTTGCCCATTTTATATTAACCACTCCATTTTAAAAACTGACAAAGGTTAAGACCTGAGACTCTGAAAGCTTGAGAACCCAAAATGTATATTTGTAGATAAGAGCTTGAACCTGCCCATCCCTCCCCGCAGACTCACCTGCACACTCTTGTGGGCTATTTCTCCAGGTGTGGGCCAGTTGATAGCATCTCCAAAGTCACCAACCTGCAAAGCACATTCTATGAGGGATCCCAAGGGGTGGAGGCAGATACCTGTCTCTGCCATTCAGCCCCTCACCCAAGGTCTAGCTCTACTAAGAGATCAGAGGCCCAATTGGTCTGTCCACTAGGACCATCCACACTGGAGGCCCTGAAGGGGGCTCCCATGCTATTCGGAAAGGATCCAGAACTACCTGGCAGTCCAGAAGCACTCACTAGAACAGGGAAAAGGCCACTACTTCCAGGAAGTCCTCTTGGGTTGCCCACGGCCATTCCTTACCTTGCTGCCTTTGCGCTGTTTAGGAACAGCTGCCCTCACCACCTTGGCTGGAGCAGAATGTTCTGTGGGAACAAGAAGGGAGAGATGGTTATGCAGAGACTGCATGAGGGGGCCACTGCCAGCTCTTCACCCTCATTACCATCCCCACCTCACCAAGCAACCTGCTGGTTCTCACAGAAGGAAGAAATTGTGGAGGGGAGAAAGACACCAGCAACAATTTTACCAGCCCCTTCCTGAAGAAATCACGGAAAGTGAGATCGTGCAGAGAGCTGGCAGCCAAAACCCCAGGAACTAAGACTCTGAGGTGACAGGGCCCTTACAGAGTACAGCTCTACACCCTCTTGTAAAATAGGGACTGAGGCCTGGAGATGGAAATCCATGCCAGAGGTAGCACTACAATTTAGTGCTCTTGATGATGGCAGATTTCATAAAGGAAGGGCCTGAAGGATCATTTCTGGCCCTAACATTCTAGAAGTCTGCGTGTGCACAGACCAGGGCTAGTGATCATTGAAAAAGCAAGATTAAAAACCCTAAGTAGGCAATGAAGAATTCCAGGGACTACACCAGGGCCAGCCACTCAGGAAAGATTTTGTCTGCTTCCTCAGTTTCCAAAGAAAAAGATGGGCTTCCACTTGACTTAGCACTTCCACCTATAGCAACTGATCCTAATGACACAAATTAGACAAAGGTTATGTACAAAGATGTCCACCAAAGTGCTATTTATAACTTCAAAAAACTGAAAACAACCTACATGTCCAACCAAAAGTAGGCAAATGGCTAAATAAAGTTCATCCATTTTTAGAATAGCCATTAAAAGATAAATGATCTCTATTGATACAAAAAGATGGACACAATAAATAAGATATAAACAATCCCATTTTTGTAAAAAAAAAAGTGTACATGCACACATACTGTACATGTATGTGTACAACTCTAGAAGAATACGTAAGTATTACCAGGAGTTAAGTACTATATTTACAGAGATTTAAATTTTTGGACAAAGACAGACCTGGGCTTTTAAAGAAAACAAATGTCTTCTATTTTTTAAGGAAGTGGTTCTAGTAGGTCCAGTCTCTTCTATACCCACATTTGTTTTCCCAACACAGTTCTGAAGGGTTTCTGCCTCTCCCTCCCCCAGATACCCACAGGAAAAGACACATCCTGAGACTCTGCTTCACCCACACTTCTCTCCCATCACTTTGCCTCCACTGTTGGCCAGCCATGCCCCTAGTCCCTGAGCAGAGAAATTTGCAGAGCTGGCCTCCAAAGGAATGTTCTACTCTTTGATCAGACTCATGTTATCCTTAATGAGTAGAGCGTGTCCTTGCCTGATTTCTAGCTGTGAGGCCACTGCATTCCTGGTTTCCACCCCGTACCGGAGCCACTGCCCCCTCAGGACACTCCACATGCCTTCTGAGACCTGGAGCTGTGCATCTCAGCCCACAGCATCCTCCATGCCCAATGCTGGGCAGTGGTGAACCAGAATATCTCAGTCCCAAGAGGAAGGAGCCCCCAGGCCCAGGGAGCTACTCTGCACCCACTCCCCTGTGACTCCTGGGTTGGCCCAGACAAGCCTACCACCACCTAGTTCCTTGACAAGCCTAAAGATCTTCACCTGCTTCAAACCAGGACCAGGTCTGTATGTATCTGAGCTATGGCTAGTAATCGCTTCTCCCAATACCCAAACACCACTCCATACATGCTACCAGAGAACAGACCAAGAGGCCTGCAACACCAAGTTCATTAACAGTACGTTGGAAAGGGGAATGAGGTTCAGAAGGGAAGGACTTTTCCTTAAAAAGGCGAGGCAAAGTTTTCCAGGTCTTGTTTGATCACAAAGGGACATGGTAAAGAACTAAAAATTCAGTCTTCTATCAATGTGAGAGCCCTCCTGCCATGAAAAGATTCCCTACTCTACTACCGATCCCAAGCTGATGAGGGGAATCGGATAGTCTGGGCATACACATGAATATTCTTAAATCAGTCCTGTGTAGAGGCCTGTGTGACAGAGGTCCCTCTGTTCAGAAGACTCATGGGCCCTGTTCTTGCTCTGCGCTCCCAGCTAGGGGCTCACGTTGCCCCGGTCAAGGAGAACCCAGAGAGGCAGAAAAACCCACTGGGGAGAGAGAACCACTTCTGCCTTTCTGTAAAATCCACGGATCTATTAAAATCATTTTGGGCCACAGGGAAACCCAGGAAGGCTCAGGTGAGCTGCCGTCAGGCCCTGCAAGAGGCTGGAAAGAAAACTAGGCTTTCTGACTTGACTTCAATTACATATCCCTTTCTCGGTCCCCTCCCAACTACCCACCCTCACCAGGTAACTGCCACAGGGTTCACAAACATACGCGCACACAGAATATACAGGTCCAGCCGGGCCTGGCATCTGAACTGGCTCCCCATGAAAACCAATCGTTTACACAGGCACCAGTCCCCACATCCAGCACCATCCCAGCCAAATTAGGGGACAATCTTCCTTCTTCTACCCCTGCATTCCGAAACTGCCCGCCACCCCACTGACCCAAGCCAAACCTCAAACCAGCACCCCTTGGGGGGCCGGGCACACTACAGCTGAGGTGCCCTTCCCCCAGCCCAAGGACTCTGGCGCCACAGCGTGTCTTCCTTCAGCCCAACCCCACCTGGTCCAGCGGGGACAGCAGCCAGCTCTCTGGTGGCTGCTGATCTGGTCACAGGGGAGGACAGCACCCCCCACGAGTCTAGCAGCCAGGCAGGGCTATGTCTGCCATCTGTGGCCATTTGCAAAGACCCCAAAGACCCCTGTTCTGGTTCCCTGTCACCCCCATGAATATCCTCTCTCATGCATGTACATGCGAACACACACGTGCACCTTGCAAGACGCGGGATCTGCCCCAGCCCCCCAGTTCTCGAGTCGAATGACCACATCATGCCACGGTGCTTGCTCAGGGGAAGCCACACTCTCTCTGTGGGGCCTGCCACGGCCTGGGAGCCCCCCACTGAGCCCACAATGCCACGGAAATCCTTGTTGGCACCCCAAGAGGGGCCTTCCCTGCTAGGAAGAGCTCAGAGTTGACAGCTGCCTCCTGCCATATCAGTGGCCCCCAAGAGCCTCAGGGGCTCCAGGGCCCCGGGAGGGTGGTGTGGGGTGCGGGACTCTCCTCCACCACTCCTGTCTCCCTCCCCCTTTTCATTGTTGCTTTCCATGTATAGGTCACTAGACCTCTCACTTTTTTAAAAGTGTGTTTTGTGTAGAGAAGGAAAAAAAAAAAAGCCCAGCTCAAGAAACACCATCATTCACCTGCCAAAGAAAACAGTTGCAGAATGTTAGAGCAGCAAAAAGGACCATAGTTCTAATCCCCTCTATTTGTAGATAGCAAACTGAGGCCATGGGAGGGGAGGGGTCTTCCTCAGGACCAGCCGCAGAACCAGGATGGGAGCTAAAAGTCTCAACTCCCTTTGCCAATGCTCTTAAATCAGCTCACCAGAAATTTCATGGGGCCCAGTAGTTCCCACATCTCTCCACTGGTAGAGAATGGATCGAAATCTTCTTGGTGCAATCTCAGGGCATTTCTTTAGTTTTTTCTAGTAAATCGAGTTACTAGTAACAGGGAGTAGTTCTCAGAGAGAGAGGGAAGTAGAAGCGTGGAGAGGCAAGCCCTAGGCAGGACCCAGCAGGTTATCTGTCCACAGGTCTCTGGGGCCCAGGATTCCGTAGTAGGGTGTTCTTCCTTGACTAAGGGGCTAACAGGTATCTAGAAGAGGAGGAAAACCACTTTTTGTCCCACAGGACCATAGTCAGCCGGCAGTCAGTACTGACTCTAGTTCTCCTCCTAAACACACACATGCATTTGTTAAAAGTGAAGCACACCAAAATTTCTATGTATAAGAAGCAATCTGAATTTGGTGGTGATGAGGGCACTAGAGGACTTTTCCCAAAACTGTATCTGCTTGGCAAACTCACTACTTTTACTTAGATTATTTCAAGTGGCAAGGGGTAGTGAGCTAAGCCACCACTGTCAATGAAGGATGAAAGGAACGAAGGATACAAGGTAGGTGCTGAGGGATGGTAGGACAGAAAGGAATTACTTTAATAACTGGGATGGTGGGCGCAGGAATGGTAGCTCCCCTGTCAAGCGGAGTGGGTGATGACCACACAGCCTTGACTAATGCCCTGAGATTCTCTGTCTCTCTAAGCCTCAACTTTCCAGTGTGTAACACCCCTTCATTCAAATACCACCTAGGTAGGAAAGCTGGGCAGCTCCATCGCTAAGCACGTGGACTTTGTTATCAGATGGATTTGGGTTGGAATACCTACTCCTTTCAGAGCCCCCACCCCCAACCCCCCCGACTTGAAAGTCAACTTCCTCTGTAAAAGTGAAGTCATAGTTATTTCAGGGCTGATAGAACACTTAAATGACCAAAGTGTGGTAAGAGTGCATAGCACACGGTAAATGCTCAACAAATGCTTCCTACTGCAACTTAAATTTACAAAGGAAACTTAAAAGCAATCCCCATTCTCCCCCGCTAGAGACAGAGATAGAGATGGGGGTGGGGGAACACACCAAATAACCTCTCAACAAGAAAAAGAATCAGAGTGTGTGGAAAAACTCTTGGGGATCAATTGGCTCAATTCACTCAATCTAGACTGCAAACGAGGCCTTCTCCCCAGCCTGGCTCTTACTCCAGGCAGTGACCCATGGGGAATGACTGTCCTCCAGAGACAGGCAGTGTCTGGGCTCCAGAGCAAGTTTCCCCAGGTAAGAGGAAAGAAAAGCTTCAGAACTTTGCAGTTTTAAATGGCGGAAAGAAAGATGGGGGAATTTACAGCGGGTTCCCCAGCAATGGCTTTGGCATAAAGCCCTGCTTTGTTAGAGAGGAAGGAAGACCACCAGGGTGAAGGCCTGGGGGTTCTTTTTCAGTTGAAGAAATTGTGTCGTTCCATTTTTCACCCTGCACAGAAAAGGAAGAGAGCCCAGGCCTCAAGAAGTCTCTCTCAGGCCAGGCTTGGCTCACGCCTGTAATCCTAGCAGTCTGGGAGGCAGAGTAGGAGAATCACTTAAGACCAGCCAGAGCAAGAGCGAGAACTTTTAGTCTCTATAAAAAATAGAAAAAATTAACTGGGCATGGCAGCCCATGCCTGTAGTCCCAGCTACTTGGGAGGCTGAGGCAGGAGGATCGCTTGAGCCCAGGAGTTTGAGGTTGCACTGAACTATGATGACACCATTGTACTCTAGCCTGGGGGACAGAGCGGTAAGATCCTGCCTGAAAAACAAAAGTCTCTCCCAGCTTACCAAAGGGGCTAAACTCACAAACACCTGGTACAAAGCCAGATACAAAGACTAAAAAGTATTTCCTATATTATCTCCTTCCAGAAAGATCCCAAGGCTCCTGACCTTTTGAAACAAAAGCTACCCAGCAGGGCTAGATTTAGGAGGTCTAGGACACAAAGACTTGGTTCAACCAAGGAGAAACTAATGAAGATTTTTAGAAGAGAAGTCACATGGGTGATTCAAATTCATTGGGTAGTGGAAAAAAGAACTGGTAAGAGGAAGGGAAAAGCTGGAATTAAAACTGAAGGACTAGTGTGGTGAAAGGTGAGCAGAGGCTGGGCTAGTTGGGAGAAAGCCCGTAGGACTGAGAGTGGGTGGCCAGAGAGGACTACCAGATTTCAGGCCCGAAATCTGCCAGACTGGCAAACAAAGACCAAATGTTTATTGGGGACTAGTATCACCTATGGAGACGGGCAAGATCTCAACCACTGAGATTTCTCATCAAAGTAGGCGAGATACTAGTAACAAATTGTAGACATAATAATACTGACCAGTGCAGACAATATGTAGTGAGCACTTACTAGATACCACACATTGTTCCAAACTGTCTGCATGGACTCTCTTACTTAACCCTCACAATAACGGTGAATTATTTCCTCTCATTGGTCTCATTTTACAAATGAAGAACCCAAAGCACATGGTAGAAAGGTTATTTGCCCAGATCAGAGCCAGCAAGCAGCAGCACAGTATTTGAAGCCAAGCAGTCTGCTTCTAAAAACCTGGGCTCTTAACCAATAGGAGGAGGTGGAACAGAAGAGGCTAAGGAGTCCCAGTTACCACCTCATCGTGGCCAACAGGGCAGGCTCTCAACGACAGGGCTGCAGCAGCATCACTCTACACAATAGGGTTGAAAAAACCAAGGCCCACTGCAGGGAAGGGTAAAGTAACAGAGCTGGGCAAGTGACACTCCTGCAACTGGATGCCAGCGACCTGACAATTCCCCTCTTCCCTCTTAGACAGAGGCAAGGGAAACTGCCACCAAGCATACCCAGCTGGAGTCTCTAACTCTAGCACCCTTTCAGACCTATGAGGAGAGAGGCATGACTTCCAGGCCTACCTCCTAGGTTCTCCATTCCAGTCTCTGCCCCAGTGATGCTCCTTAGCCACACCCTGGACCAGAACACAGAGGCCACTATTGGGGCTCCAGCTGACATGGACTCGGTGCTACCCTCAGCCTCTGGAGACGGGCAAGGTTACCACCATCCATCTGAGACTGCAACGTGAGACCCTGACTGTGGAATGAAGCGAAAGCATCTCAGGGGAAGGTGAGGCAGGCAGGAAAGAGGATCTAGGTTATACCACCCACCTCTGCCTGTCCCTTCCAGGCCAGCCAGTGGGCAGACTCTGTGAAAAGCCTGGCTACTTTCAGCTGTCACCAGCCTGGAGATGGGTGGAGTCACACAGGAGGAGCTTGGAGACCCACAGGCCTTGCCGCCCCCACCCAGCCCCCACCCAGCCCCCACTCACCCTAGCACCCCCAGGCAGGAATGTTCTTCTACAGAGTAGAAAGAATGCAGGCTTAACCCTCCTCAACTTGCTCACCAGTTCCTCCTGCTGCTACCTCTCAGAGGCCTTGCTCTGCCAAGGCCTCTCCCGCCCAGATTCCCCCCAGACCTGCAGACGAAACATAGAAGGGGGCTGAAGGGTGCTGGGGGCCGGTAGGGATAGTGGGCAGAGAGAGAGAAAGAAAGAGAGAGAGCGGGGAAGGGAGGGAAACCTTCAGAAGCTCAGACCATCTTGAGTTTTCACTAAAAGGAAGCTGCAGGCCAGCGGCCAGCCCAGGAGTGCAGAGTTTGCATCCCCTTAGCCTGGGAGGAGGGACAAAGGGCGGGCCAGGCTCTAGTCACATGATGCCAGCCAGCCAGCCTGGCCTGGCCTGGCCCAGGCCCAGGCCCAGCCCCAGCTGACTATCTTTAGCCTGTGGTGACCCAGGCGGCACAGTGCTCCCACTCTCCCTGCCCAGACATGGACCCGGCCACCCCCACTGCCAGTACCAGTCCCTGAAGTCCTGCCCAAAAGCTGACTAACAATCACCACAGCTGAAATATATCAGTGGCCACCAAAGCCCCTGGCCTCCAAGTGCCAGCTCCGTAACCTAGCCTTTTCTTTTTTTTTTTTCCGAGACAGAGTCTCACTCTCTTGCCTGGGGCGAGTGCCATGGCATCAGCCTAGCTCACAGCAACCTCAAACTCCTGGGCTCGAGCAATCCTACTGTCTCAGCCTCCCAAGTAGCTGGGACTACAGGCATGCGCCACCATGCCCGGCTAATTTTTTTTATATATATATTTTTTTAGCTGTCCAATTAATTTCTATTTTTGGTAGAGACGGGGTCTCGTTCTTGCTCAGGCTGGTCTCGAACTCCTGAGCTCAGGGCGATCCGCCCACCTCGGCCTCCCAGAGTGCTAGGATTACAGGCGTGAGCCACCGCGCCCGGCCGTAACCTAGCCTTTTCTGAAGAGCACATTCGCTTCTAGTTAGAACAGTAATAACCACCTTTTACTGCGTGTGACTAGGTACCAAAAACTAATCTAAAGTTGCTTTCTATGTGTGATTTCACTTAACCATCTCAAAAGGACACTATTGTTCCAGTTTTCCAGAAAATGAACCGGAGGGAAGGGACTTGCCCAAGGTCACACAGGGTATGTCGATGCAAGATGACTCATTCATCATAGATTTCAGTGTAAATTCTCTGCAGGAGGTTTCCCTGACTGCCCAATGTAAAGTGCTGCCTGGCTGGCAACTCTGGATCAAGTTCTAATTCACTCTATAGTTTAGGGACTTCAGTATTCACTACCACCTGAAATGGTTGCATTTGTGTGTATCTCAATTCCACTAAACTAGTAATTAATTCCTGAGCCCTTACTATGTCTTTGCATGGTGCCAAGATTCTTTACATGTAGCAACTTATTTATTTCTCACAACCTCTCTAGAAGGCAGGTATGACAATGACTCCCAGTTAACGGATGAACCACAATCAGCTTGTGGGTTCCCACAGGCTTTCCTAGGACCTACATTTCAGAAGACAATTCTGTCAGGCATGTTGCTACGCACATCTGATGCTCTGCTGCACACGTGACTCTATGACCCTGATGTGGGAGGCTGCTCACCTCACAGCAGGTTTTCTCCTGTCCCCGGTGGTCAGCCACCACCTTAGGTAACACAAACTCATTTTTACTGTCCTAAATCTTAGGGCATCCTCTGTTGGAAGAAGCTTCTGAATTCCCAAGAAATTACTTTGGATTATCCCCATTACTGGAGTGGAGAGGTTGATCCCAGACCCAGCCAGGGCTAGGACTTGAGAGATTGCAATGTACAGAAAGGATGACTGAGGACAAGGAGGGACCTAGCTGTGCGCGAAGTCACCAGTGAATTGTTGCAGAGCTGGCACTAGAACACAGAGTTCTTACCTCCCAATTCAGAGCTCTTCTGTAGGTCGGGAAGCCAATATCCTCTCTCTCAACAAAATATACTCTATACACAACCACACCCACTGACAGGATGAGGGGCAGGGCCTAGGGACCCCAAAGTCTCACAGGCACTGTTCCCCCACGACTACTGATGACACTTTGAAGAAAAACGACTTCTCACATGGAACTGGAATACATGACCAAAGGGTGGGGGTGTGTGGCTCTGGGAGGCACCCCACTTCCACCCCATTTTTCCTCTTCGTGCTATGCCAAGAAGGCTGGACCTCTCAGCTCCCTCTGGAAGAAGCTGGGTAGACATGCCCTGGAGGCGTCTTTCTCACTATCTATCTATCTATTATGAGAGGCAGGCTGGGCACCCAGACTCAACTGAGCAGTATAGCTCCAGCCCTACAGGTTGGGAACACTTAGTAACCTGAAAATTCCACAACGGGAGGGACTTGCCAGGTGTCCCAAAAGCAGACAGGGAGCTGCAGTTCTCAGGTAAAGACTAGTTCTCTCAATTTAGGTCAGCCAGGCCAGGTGGCCTTGCCTCCCAGAAGCTGCTGATTTGCCTCTCTCTGAGTCTGAGCCTGCCTACAGGTCCCTTTAGCACTACATGCTATACCTCAACTGGGAAAGAGTAGGGCACCATGAAAGTGGAGACACGACAGACTCAGCAGCCAGAGTGCTGCCCCGCCTGTGGACTCCCCACCTCTGCTCACAGATGCTCTCAAGGCACCAGTATACCCCTTGAGCAAATGTAGAAGGAGAGGGTCTGACCCCTACCCAAAACCCACCCACCAACAATTTACCAGGGTGTTGGGTTAAGAGGCCAGGCAGAGGAGCAGTTAACAGCATGGACTCTGGAATCCATTCTTGGATGTGCTAAGCAACAGCCACCATCAATTAAGTAACTCACAAGGCCAGGGCAGATGAGTCAAAACGGACCAATCTCTCATGCAGCTTTTAACTCCATAGGCATCAGCTGGTCCTGCTGGACTTAACCTCTCATTTTCCAAAACTATGAAAGGGGTCCATGATAGGTAGCTCACAAGATTGTTTAACAGATTAAACAAAGTAATATTTAAAATGAGCTTAGAACAAAGAACTACGACCGTAAATGCAGGGTACTTATTTTTCATTTCTTTGGGGCAATCTTGAATCTGCCTGATGCCGAAAAAGGGGGAGTGGGAGAGGGGAAGAATACAGTCGGCTGCTAGATTTAACAAATAGGAACTCATGGACACCCAGTTAAATCTACATTTCAAGTAAACAGTGAGTAATTTTTTTAGACTAAATATGTCCTGTGCAATATTTGGGACACACTTATACTAAAAAATTATTTGGTTTACCTCAAATTCAAATTTAACTGGGTGCCCTGGGTGCCTCATGTTTCAAACTCGAAGTAGGAGAGTGACCAGGTCCCTGGGGCTTAGTAGTTGAGAGACTGGATGCCAGTCCTAACTCAGGCACCACAGCCCTTGCTGTGGACACTTGGTAAGAATCTCCTCCTAGGCCGGGTGCAGAGCCTCACACCTATAATCCTAGCATCCTGGGAGGCCAACGTGGAAGGATCGCTTGAGGTCAGAAGTTCAAGACCAGCCTGAGCAAGGGCAAGACCCCGTCTCTACTAAAAATAGAAAAAAAAAAAAAATTAGCCGAGTGACTAAAAATAGAAAAAATTAGCTGGGCAAGGTGACGAATAGTCCCAGCTACTCGGGAGGCTGAGGCACGAGGATCTCTTGGGCCCAGGAGTTTGAGGTTGCTGTGAGCTAGTCTGATATCATGGCACTATACCCTGGGCAACAGAGCAAGACTCAGTCTCAAAAAAAGAATCTCCCTCCTGTGTCTGCAGTCCCTCCACTCAGAGGGCTGTGGTTGGGGTGGGAAGAATCCTGTCTTGCATAGTCCTTCCAGTCCTAGTATCTTGTGATTTTGTCCTTACACCCACTGATCCCCTTACATGCAGCCAGCTTTCCAGGAAGACAAGCTATCCCTGCTAGAAAGGATTTCAGTCCTAAGATTTCAGTAAGCATTAGAATTATCATCTGAGGAGCCTATCAAAATGTAGATTCCTGGGCCTCATCCTTTAGAGATTTTTGCTTAGGAACGATGGGGTCAGGAATCTGCTGGGTAATTCTAAAATAGGCTTTCTATGGATATACTTGCAGTTATTTTGATTTGACCCATGAGTTTCAATTGCTAATTTTGACAGAGATATCCAGAACCACAACAGCACAATTAATATTTTTAAATCAAGGTTGCACTTCTTAAGACGGTAGTAGGTATAGTCATGTGCCTTATGACATTTAGGTCCACATACACAACAGTGGTCCCATAAGATTATGACGGATTATGATGGAGCTGCCCTTGAACAGGTATTCCATCTTTTATAATGCATTTTTACTGTACCTTTTCTATGTTTAAATACGTTTACATACACAAATACTTACCATTGTGTTATAACTGCCTACACTGTTCAGTATAGTAACATGCTGTACAGGTTTGTGGCCTACGAGCAATAGGCCATACCATATGTTAATAGCTTAGGTATGTAGTAGATGATGCCATCTAGGTTTGTGTGAATACACTCTATGATGTCCATACTACCACCAAATCGCCTAATGAAATTGTCCAACGCCTTTCCCTGTCATTAACGAAAGTATCCCGTCAGTAAGTAATGCATGACTCTACTTGTATTCTTGTTTTGACATTTTTCTATTTTACATTTATGTTCTTTTGTATGTATTAAATATTTTAGAGTTTCTTGGAAAGAAATAAAATGGCAGAGCTGTTGCAAAAGAAATGGGCCCCAAACCCCCTCCCTACTTTGGCTCCCATTGAGCTAGTGTAGAAGCCAGTTTGAACAACCCTCACTTCACAGCTGTAGAAACTGGAGACCAGTGAGCTAGCAGGTTTGCAGTAAGACTTCTGGGGAGAGGGGCAGGGAGGCATGGCACTTGGCTAAAATGCAGATTCCTGCCACCCTCCAAACTCCAGAAATCAATCTGGGAAGTGGGCAGAGCTTGGGCACCTGCAGTTTTAATAAGCTTACTGTGTAATGCCAATGCCAATTAATGTTTGAGAACTGAGCTGCCAGTGAGTGAGACTGACTAGAAGGGACCCTAGTCTCCAACACCCAATCCAAGGTCTCACATGTGCATATAAGCAAGACTTAACCAGCTCACAGGAGTCGGAGGCTGCAAGTAGTTTTATTTACACATACAAACTGAAGCCAGAAGAGGGATGCACAGCAGGAGCTCATCCCCTGTCTACCAACCAGTGCAGTCTTCACCATCAGGAACTAAGACTGGTTAGGCAGAGAAGCCACAAACTGAGTGTCTTGACAGACGTGAGTTCAAAAAGGATCAGTCTTTGGCTGGGCACGGTGGCTCACGCCTATAATCCTAGCACTCTGGGAGGCCAAGGTGGAAGGATCGCTCGAGGTCAGGAGTTGGAGACTAGCCTGAGCAAGAGTAAGACCCCATTCTCTACCAAAAAATAGAAAGAAATTAGCTGGACAACTAAAATATATAGAAAAAAAATTAGCCGGGCATGGTGGCACATGCCTGTAGTCCCAGCTATTCGGGAGGCTGAGACAGAAGGATTGCTTAAGTCCAGGAGCTTGAGGTTGCTGTGAGCTAGGCTGATGCCACGGCACTCTAGGCCGGGCAACAGAGTGAGATTCTGTCTCAAAAAAAAAAATTGTTTAAAATTTTTTAAAAATTAAAAAAAAAAAAAAAAGCTATCAGTCCAGGCTGGGCTTGGGATTTGGTTTTGCAACACGCTCCAAATTCTGGCTGTACCAGAAGAACAAAAGCTCTGAAGGGAACTGTCTGCCTGCTTCACCCTTACAGCCAAATAACCTGTGCCCTCTCTTACCCTAAAACCTGGTAGTTTGCTCACCCAATGCCCTGAGATCTGGGTCTGTTAAAATAATAATGGCTGCCACCATTTACTAAGCATTTACCGCAGGAAGCCAGACGTCTTCCTATGGGCCTTTGGCACATTTAGTTTCTTAATCCTCACGGATGGAGGGCCTATTATCCCAGTTTTAGAAGAGACTCAAAGAAGTTAAGTAGTTAACCAAAGGTCACATAGTGAGAAGGTATCTGACCCCTAGTACTGAAATCCCAAGCTACCCTAAGCCTCTCTCAGCCCTGCAGGAGACAAACATAAGGTTCTTGTCCCCAAAGGGCTCCACTCAAGCTTACTGGCCCTACAGGGGACTGAGGCCACCAGAATCCACTTCCCTGAGCCCATTAGCTTACCTGTCCAGTGGGGATAATGCCACTCAGCACAAAGAAAGAAAGGGGAAAGCAGAGTCAGGAATCAAGGCACTGTTTGATGCAAAGGCAATGCTCTAGGGCCACCTTCAACCTGAAGGACTGGGCTCTGGCCAGCAGCAAAGCCCCAGGGGAATTCTACCTCCTCCAGCACATTAAAAAGGAAAGGATGGAGGAAACTACAGAAACCCTGAAGGTCAAAGGTCAAAGGACAGGCAGGAGAGGGGAAAGGGAGGTGAAAAAGCAGGAGTTTTGTACAGGCCCTGCTCCAGGGCACAGGGGAGAAGTGAACAGAGCATAAACCACTGTCCAGGTAAATGTCCTTTCCTTACCCTTGGTGACCAAGGCTAAGCATATCACAAGGTACTTTCTCACCCACCACCACATCTAAGTCTCAGTTTGAGGTAGGAAGGGTTTATGCAGTTCTATCCATTTTACGAAACTGAGAGTGAGCATCCTAGCTTGTCTCAAGAGTATCGAACTGTTTATTGAGATCCCAGTCCTGGGCTCCCGCCACTGTACCATGAAGCAAAATAAACTTGCCCATTGAGGGGTCTGTGTACCAGGCACTGGGGAAGGAATGGTGAACAGGAAGGCCCCTATCCTCTGAGGGTTCAGCTTACATAAATAAGGGCTTTAATCTTAAACTCCACCTGTGACTGGTTGGTCTTGACTGCCTAGGGATGCTGTACTAAGGATCCTCAGGGAGCAAACAGGCTCAGGAAAAGCCTGGGATCAATGTCTGTTACAGGCGGGAGAAGGTTGGGCATCCACAAACATGGGTATTTATAATTCCAGTCTGGCAATGACTGAACAGTGCTCTTCATCTCAACAAATGTTTAGCCCTTACTATGTGCCAGGTACTGTGGATATAGAAGTGGACAAGACTGTCAATAGTCCAGTCCATGAAACGAGCCGATGTCAGAACAAACACGGGTGGTGGTGGGTTCAATGCTCTTTTCCTCTAGGAGCCACTCTGTCCTCACCCTGGGCAGGACCTGCAACCGTTACACCTGGGCTCTTCCAGAGAGATCAAGGCAAGGCCCAGGAAGAACAAAATGCAGAAACACAAACAAGAATTACAGAATGGGTGTCTCTGTGGAAAGAGCACTGGGCTGGGATCAGAAAAGCTGCCTGCTTCCCCTGGCTCAGCCTGGACCACCCTACTTCACATTACCAGCAGTGCAGTACAGCTGTTAAGAACCGAGGCTCCAACGACAGGGCCAGAGTCCTGGCTATGCTACTTCTACTTAGCTTGGGTTTCTATAAATGTGAATAGAGCTCCCAACCATGGAACTGTGAGGATTAAATGAGCTAATATTTGTAAAGTGCTTGGAAAAATACCTGGCACATAGTAAACACTCAATACTTGCTGGCTATTACTTTGGAAGTTACGGATCTCTGATTATCTGATTAAGACCACTGACAAGCTGTTCCACCCTACCCCAAAGCCCACTGGCCAGCCTCCTGTCAGGGACCTTGCCCTGGATGTGTGCTTAGCGCTCCCCACCCCCAGTCAAGGCTTCGTTTGACTTTATCTTGAAGAGCTCATCAATTAGGAGTGGAAAGGCACAGGGCCTGTTTTTAGGAAATGCAGGGCATTTCTGGGCAACACCTTCTCCATTTGGGTAAGCCTTCCTTGGCCTTCTCAGGGCTCAGGAAAGAGAGCTGAAGGCATGTGTCTGGAGCACCAGGAACTACAGCATCTGCATGGGATCTGCCTTCAGGTTCAAGCTGCCAGGCCTAGTCCTCTAAGAAATCTTCATTCCTGAAGAAGTGACTATTCAAAAAGCCTTCTGTTTCCTTTTCCTCAAAGCAACAGAGCAGAACAAAGAGAGACCTAGCGTGGGCACTGCGATCCCCTTGACACCACCTGGGAGGCTTTGACTCAATTTTCTGTAAAAGAACAAGCAACCTGATCGCTTCCAAAGTCCCCTTAGACTCTGATCTTCTTCAAGTCTAGGATCTCCAAAGAACTGCCACCTTGGAGGGGTTGTGGCAGTGATGACGGAAGCCAAGGCATGGGGCAGGGAAGGCCTGGAATGGCAGAGGACACCCCAGAGCAACTACAAGCCCAGGCACAGCCAGTGGGGACCTTCAGCTCCACCACCGCCCCCACACCCCTTTCCCAAGGCTCGGCAAGAGGGCCTCCCTCTTCGGCAGACAAACTGCTGTCCCACAACTCCTGGATAGACAGGCCAGCAGAGTTAAACACCCTTTTAAAAAAAAAAGTATGGATCTACTACTTAGTATCTGTAACTGTGCTAAGTGCACCTCCCTTGCCATATCTTACTTAATATGAAGACTGATGCTTATGTTCTTTTTTATTCTCCTGAATTTTTCCCTGATTAGTTGTGCTGGGGGGTGGAGGGGAGCAACAAACCGGCTCTACCAGTTTTTAACTCTGACCCTGAGCAGTCCCTTAATCTCAATAAGCCTAAAATTCCTTTTCCATAAAAAAAGGGCCAACTGCCACCTACCTCAGGGGTACTCACGAGGACTGCAAGAGATACGAATAAAGAAGTGTTTTGTAAAGTCTTAAGGGCTATCTCAAAAGCAGTAGTATCAACCCTTTTGATCCAAGGGTTTAAGTAATAAGACTAGACCCCAGAAGAAATCAAAAGATGGTGGCTTAGAATCCTCAGCTCTGGCAGGTGCCACCTTGAACAGTATCCCACATCGATGCAATACAGCTCTCCTAGGAGTGCAAACCCAGTCACCTCCTCGTTCTCTGGAGCAGGCCCCTCTCAGCATAGACTGGGCTCAGTGCTACAGCTGCCACTCCCTGCGATGCAAACAAGCATGGGGTGGGGGTACAGTGACGTGGAGGAAGGCTGGCTTCCCTGGACCATCTGAGGGCTAATCCAAATCTGCTGCTCATCCCTAGCCCTCCTCTGAAAGGAGAGTGGCCAGAAGCAGGCCAATGGTGCACCCAGGTAAGAGCCCAATTTTACAGGCTGACAAAGTGAAACCCAGGTTTGGGTGGTAGGAAACAAAGAAAAAAATGAAACCAGGCTCCCACAAATCTCAGACCTGCAAGAGGTTCTTGTCGCAAACTGGTCTAGTGTGAAGCACATGTGCCTATACTATTAGGTGTACAAGCTTGTTTGACAAACTAATCAATTATTTAGAGATTTCTAAGTTCCGACCTCCCCTAGGCCAACCCTGGCTATTTCTGTGTCCACTCTGGCCTAGCTGGTCTTTTCCCCACTGCCTACCCACACTTGTTCTCCCCATGAGACACAGGCCAGGCCGGTGCTGGCCTGGTTCCACGGGAGAAGGGGAATTTGTGGGTGGGGGAAGTTTGGGGGCGTTTGTGCTGGAGCCTTAGGGGCACTCCCAGGACAAACCAAGTAGGAGGCCTTTGCCCATCCTCCACTGGTTTCCTCTTTGTACTTCATCTAGGTTCCAGAACCAAGTAGGGTAAGAAAGCTCTCAGAAGGCAGCTGAGTGTGGTGGAAAGAAAACTGGATTGGGAGTTCAGGGTACTTGTGCTTTAAACACTATAATCCCTGTGTGGCAGCCTCATAGCTTACCCCGTATCTGGGCCTGCTTCCCTCAGCAAAGTGAGGTGTGCGCACATACACGTGTACATGTGAATTCTGGCCACGGCTAAGTGGTCTCAGATCAACCCCAGGGAGCCTGCAGGGGGCAGTGAAAGAGTGGGGACCTCACAGGCAGCAGCACTGGGTTGTGTGCCTTCACGCCACAGCAATGTAGCTTAACCTTTCTCTTTCGTCAGGAAAATGCTTCCTTCCTTACCAAGGCTGCTTTGAGGATTACAAGATGTGTGCCCTTGAAAGCTTATGTTTCTAAGTGGGGAAAAATATACAGCTCACAAAATACAGTAGTCCCCCACTCTCTGTGGTTTGTTACCCACAGTAAACCATGATTTAAAAATAGGTGAGTACAGTACAGTAACATATTTTGAGATGGAGAGAAACCATATTCACATAACTACTATTACAGTATATTGCTATAATTGTCCCATTATTGTTAATTTCTTACTATGTTTAATTTACAAATTAAACTTTACATAGGTATGTTATGCATACAAAAAAAACCTAGTATATGTTAAGGTTTGATACTACCTGTGGTTTCAGACATCCATTGCGGGTCTTGGAACATATCACAACATATCCCCCGAGAATAAGGGGGAGGGGACTACTGCTTTATGATCCCATTCTGTCTTTCTTGGGTTTTTTTTTGAGGGAAAAAAAGGTCTATATGTGTATGTGTGCTCACACACTCAAAAATGTGCTGTCCAATACAATAGTCACTAGCCACATGTAGACACTGAGCCCTTGAAATGTGGCTAGTACAGAGAAGTGTTTTAAGTTTAAAAGATAAACTAGATTGCAAAAACTTAGTATGAAGGACACAAAACATTTCATTATCAATTTTTATACTGATTACATGTGAAAATTATATTTTGAATATACTGGATTATTAAAATTGATTTCATCTTTTTTTTTACTTTTTAAAAACACATGGCTACTAGAAAATTTAGAATTTACATACGTAGCATAATTTCTAGTAAGTGGCACTGGTCTGGAAAGATATACATCAATGTTTAGTTGTACTTACGGCAGTTAGCGGGATTACCAAGGGGTTGGTTTTCCTTTTGCTACAATATATTTGAACATTTTTCTACAACGAATTGGTGTTGCTTGAGTAATTTGAAAAGAAGTTAAAGGGCCCAATGCATAATAGTATTTTCCATCCCTTTTGGTAACCCAGAGCCAGAGCACCTCCCAAAGCCTGTAGAGAGCCCTCCCCACCATCCCTTCCTACTGACCTGGAGGCCATGCCTGAAAAACCACAAGGTCAGCATAGCTCTTTCCAGCAGGCATGCACGTGGCCTGCCAGAGCTGAAGAGGAACATCTCTGGGGGAAGAAGGGTCAGAGTTCCCCAGCAGGATCAGACGTTCCAGGGCCTGGCTTATACCCACTTGGCTTATACCCAGGGAGCCCAACCTGCCAAGCGGGTAGAGCTGGAGCCTCCAGGCTGGGCCACAGGGACCCCATACAGACTCCCACCATCTGAAGATCTGTGTGAGTCTTCTCTCTCCCAGAAACATTTTCCTGGTAGGGTTTGTATATTTAGGAGGTCTGGGAGAATACAAAGCCAGATAATGTATAAGGAATAAACTCTGGAGTGAGTCTGCCATGGGCTCGAATCCCACCTACTTACTAAGTACTGTGGAGCCTTGAGCAAATTACTGAACCTCTCTCTGTGAGCTCCTGTTTTCTCATCTGTAAAAGGAGGATCCTTACTGTACAGCTAGATCTCAAAGGGCTATTGTGAAGATGAATGTGACAATGAATGAGGGTGTGGGGTAACTCAGTTGTAAATGGTCTCCAGGCACTCTGACCCGGCTCCCCAGGGCATCTGTACTAAACAAGGCAAGCCACCCCTAAGGAAGATTCTAGGACACCTGGCTAAGCCCAGGGAAGCACATCAGCCATAAATAAGCACTGCACTCGACAGCACAGGATCCAATCCCTTCATACAAGTTGTGAGAAAGGAAGGTCTAGCCAGGAGAAATTAGAGAGCAGGGCTGAAACCAGAACTCCAGCCTGGATCCCCAGACTTTGCTCAGGCATTTGCTCTGACCCCACCCTAAAGATTTTACTTGAAATCGAAAACCCACAGCAGTTTCTAACAAGTCAGGAAGAGAAACTGTGACACAAAGACTCAGGGTCAGGCTCATTTCTCACCTCCAGGACCCACCTTCCCTACCCCTGCTCATGGCCCCAGGCTATTCCCCCCACACGTTAATTCCACTTTCACCCTGGAGCATGGAATATGGGACTGGCCAGGGAGGCAGCCCAGGCTGGGAAGCACCTGCACTTAGCCTGTCTCTGGGGCCAAAAGACCCGGAACCAGGGGGAAACATCTGCCTGCCTAAGGCCATCCTTCTGACTCATGGGCACAGGCAACTAATTCAGCTTCTAGACAGTTTGAGAAATGAGGAGGAAAAATATTAGCAATCAGAAAGCTTCCTCTTTAAGTAACCTAGTCTTAGGGGAGAACAGCAAGTTAGTTTAAAAAAAAAATCAGGCCCAAGTCACTATTCCATCATCTCTTCTCCATCTCTTTCCTGGACGACTGCAGACGTCTCCTAAGGGGTCTCCCTGCTTCCATCTTGCTTCCTCCTACCCAGCCAACCCCATTCACTCTCCACAGAACTGAGTAATCCTAAAGCAGAAATCAATCATGTCACCTCTTCCACTGCTTTCAGAACAGGATCCAAACTCCCCAAACTGGCCTCCAAAGGTCTCCTGTTTCTGATTCTTTGAGCCCCCCTTTCCCTCATTCATACAGATCTTCTATCTGCTCCTTGGAGAACTCTAAAATCATTGCCACTTAGTACGTGCTGTTCTTCCAGGTTAGAACGCTCATCACCAGGCTCCCTATCAATCCCACCTTGACTCATCCTTAGAGGCATTCCCAATACCTTGACTGAAGCTGCCCCCAGCTATCACAAAGCCTCTAGCCTCGATCTTTTGCCTTTATACTGAAATTTAATATCTGCCTTAGTCACTCTTACATCTATAAGATGTTTGAAAATGCAATCAAAGATGCTATACCCATTTCACAGATGGGGGAAGGGAACAAAGGCTCACTGGGGCCTAATACAAGCCAGTTTCCCTGGCAAGCCCATCTCTCAACTCTTGCAGCTTCCTACTGCAGCTGCAGAACTTCAGGCCCAATGCTGGTAGAGTATAATTTCTGTCCTAGGCCTTAAAGTCTCCCCCACGCCCTCCTCTCACTCTTCTCCCATAAGAATGTTCCTCAGCCTGTGAGCTGGGTAGCCTGTCCTTTCTCCTTTGTATCATGAAATATACAAAGTCTGAGCCCATAGGCCTCACGCTGGAAGGAAGCTTGGATCAGGGATGGCACACTGAAGAGCTTACAAGGGCCAAGTTGCAGCATTCTAAAGGGGAGATAGGTCCTGCCATTGGACAGCAGTCACGAGAGGCCCAGAGTAGCTTAGATCTTCTAATTTGTTTCCTGCATAACAGCTTTACTGACATAATTCACATACCATGCTATTCACCCATCTCGAGTATACAATTCGGCGGAGTATTTTTTGTATATTCAGAGACTGATTTTTTTAAAGAAAAGCTGGAACTCCCTAGGTTTCCAGAGAATTTTCCTGATTTTTAAATATAGATTATTGTAAAGTGTTTTTAAATGCAGGTCAATCAAATCAATTCAGAATGTAAGCCCCACCATGGCAGCAATGTGTCTTATTTATCCCTGAATTCTGGGGCCTGACAGCTAACGGGTACAGTACTCAAAGTCTTCTTAGTGAACCAATCTAGAAAAGTATTGTCAACTTGTAGCTGCACAGCCCTACTGCAAATCACCATCTAAACTGTTCAAATATTACCGTATCAAGAACTCAGTACCTCCTGTGAATCCATTTAGGGGAACTGCTGAAAGTTACTACTTGACGACCGGCAAAACCTACTAACTCTTTACCTCCCACCTGCCATTTGAGCTTTCACCATAAGGCCACATGAAGCAGCTCTATTTCAACTGCTGTTATTTCAAGACAATCAACATTTCCCACCCACCCCAAGCTTTGATTCCCTGGGCAAAATAATTCTAGTTCTTCAACCATTCCATCCTCAAAGAAAGATGTATATAAGCCAACTCCTCTGTGCGCTCCTGACTTCCTGTCTCTTTCCCACATTCCCTGGAAGCAGCATCCAACCTCCCATAAACAACCCTGCATTCACCATATCCAAATTACACCTCTATGCTAGGATCCTAAATTGGAATCTCTTCCTCACATTACCATTAATATATATACACAACGGGAAAAGCAGAGAGACCTCTGCTCCCCCAAGCAAACCCGAAGCTGCAGAGCAACACCAAAGACGGAGTGGGAGAGTTTTACTGTAAAGTACCTGAATTCGTCTCTCACTCTAACATTCTATCACCAGGGCATTCTCAAACACCACATTTTGGGTTTCTCACTGCCAGGATTATGGTCCCCTATGAGTCCTTAAATTCTCATCCATTACGCAGTTGCACAGAGCTAGCCTAGGGCACTGGCTCTAAGATGTGACATGGGCTGCCCTTCTGTGTATGCTCGGGACCACACAGCAAGGATCAAGGGGCAGAGGACCCAGGACAACAGAGGAAGGCTGGCTTTAGCACTTGACTTCTGTTCAGCAAATTGAAGAAGTCAAATTCAAGGCCTCAAAAGAGAACAATCAACACTCTTACCATTAATACATATTACTATTTGCCAGGCTCCAGCCTGGCTCACCTTCAACAGTGATCCTAGTAGGTGGACACTCTAGATATAGCCCCATTTATCAAAGCCCAGAAGTTACCAACCTGTTCAAGGGCACTCAGTTGGTGAGTGGCTGGGCTAATTTAAACTGTGACTGTCCAAAGTTCATGCTCAACCACCACCCCATTCTACTTCTTCCTCCAGAGGTAGAGTGAAAGCAGAACTATAGTGGAAGCAGATTCAAGTCTCAGCTTTGCTTTGAATTGACCATGATCCTGAACAACTCCTCTATTTCTTTTCTGGGCCTGAAGTACCTAACCTGTAAATGAGGCGTTTAGATCAGTGACCTCTGGGGCCCTTCCAGTTCTAAATACTTCTCATCTCTGAAAGTAGGGAAGGGAAAACCATGCCCCTGAGGACACAGCAATGGAGACAGAGCAGACAACTAGGAATTGGGCTGGGTAAGCCCAGCATTCTCGGGAACTTGCTGTAGCAGCCTATCTGTGGGCAAATGCAAACCCACTGTTCTTAGCACAGGTATAAAAAGAGCTGAATTCAGCCCAGGGGAGGTGGCTTTGATGGCAAGGAAACCCGGTGCATGCAGCTATCTAAAGTCTGTGGAGTCAAGCTACAGAGTGGCTGGTGGGGAGCAGCCTAGCATATGGGCCTAGGAAGTCCTCTGTCATGGTACCTCCCCAGTAGAAGGGAGGTGATGGCCACTAAGATGGACAACCCCACCCCCCTCACTTTGGGGGCCTCCTCTTTTTCCTACCCAGCCAGCTGCAGCAGGAGCAAGCAGGCAAGCATGAGTTCGGCCTAGGCCAGTCCATTAGCAATTTTGCTTCTTCCAGCAACTGAGATGCATTTTGGATAATGTGGTGTTCTGAAGAGTCAGAGATCCTCCATAAACCCCACTCTCTATCCCTAAAGGATGACAGCTAATAACTGCCCAAGATCTACTTTTCAGGAATGACTCTGAAATCTGCTCCATTTTGTAATCTGGGAACCTTGCTCCAAAGATCAGACAGGAAACTCGAAACCATCTATTCTTTTTAGAGACAGGGTCTTGCTCTGTCACCCAGGCTGGAGTGCAGCAGTGCAGTCATAGCTCACTGTAGCCTCGAACTCCTGGACTGGAGGGCTCCTCCTTGCCTCAGCTTTCCAAGTAGCTGGGACTACAGGCCAAGCTCAGATAATTTATTTAAAGTTCTTCTTTTTAGAGACAGGGTCTAGCTATCTCTCAAACTCCTGGTCTCAGGAGATCCTCCTGCCTCAAAATACCGATTAGCTGAGATAACAGGCTTGGGCCATTAAGCCCAACCAAGCCATCTGTTCTCAACCTACTAAGAGGTTCTGCCATGTGCCAGTCATCTTTCAAACGGAAAAAATCTGACTGGCTATGCCACTCCCTCACTTAAAATCTTCAATGGCTCTCTACTACCCTCCAGCTAAAATCAGAATTTAGCACTCATTACAAGGCAAGACTGCTTACCTTCCATTCTAGTCATCTACGATACAGCCACAGGGAACTCGGTTTCCTGAACCCCAAGGATTTCCCTCAGCCAATAATGAAGTTTTCTTTCCGGGCCTTTTCTTGTGTAACCCCTACTCATCCGTCCCATTTCAGGGTAGCCACCACTTCAGGAAAATTTCTCTGACCTAAACTGAATTAGTTGCCCCTGCTACACAGCCAAAGAATCCCACACTTTCCCTACACAGCATCTTCCATACTTAATTTTGAGTGCATGTGCTTCTTGCCAACAGATTTTTATCATTCACTGTAGTGATCCCCTATGCCTGACACATGTTAAGCACTTAAAATGTGCTGAATGAATGCTGCTTAAAGTATGAGATGTATCCATTCATTCGCTAATTAAACAGTCACCAAGCTGCCTACTACTATGTGCCAGACATTGCTATAGCTGCTGGGTACACAGCAGCACTCAAATATCAAAGTCCCAATGCGGTGATGAGAAGAGCTAAGAAAAATGAGGCAGGGTAAGAGGGATGGGGATAGGCAATCCAAGGTCAGGTGTGCTTGTCTATGTAGGGTGGCCTGGGAAGGCCTCTCCACCACAGTGGTCTGGGGGAAAAGCACTGCAGAACAAAAGCCCCAAAAGAGTGCATAACACGATACAGGAAAAGTGAGAACTGATGTTGTTGGAACTGAGTAAGGACACGGGCAAGCGGTGAAAGACAAGGTCAGAGGTCAGGGTGGAGGAGTGGGAAGGACCAGATCAAGTACTGTCTTAGGACTCTGGATTTTACACTGGTATGAGAAAACACCAGAGGGCTTTAAACAAGAATGACAGAAGACTAGTTAAGAGGCCGCTGCAACAATCTAGGTAAAAATCATGATGCTGGTCCAGGCCAGCAACAGAGGGGGTGGTAGAAGAAGTGTTTAGATTTGGGCCGGGCGTGGTGGCTCACACCTGTAATCCTAGCAGTCTGGGAGACTGACGTGAGAGGATCTCTTGAGCTCACGAGTTTGAGACCAGCCTGAGCCCTGAGCAAGAGTGAGACTCTGTCCCTACTAAAAGAAAAATTAGCCAGGTATGGCGGCACACACCGTAGTCCCCGCTACTCTGGAGGCTGAGGCAAGAGGATCTCTTGAGCCCAGGAGTTTAATGAGGCTGCTGGGAGCTAGGCTGATGCCACTGCACTCTAGCCCAGATGAGAGAGCAAGACTCTGTCTCAAAAAAAAAAACTAAAAAAACCAACCAAACACAAAGTGCCCTGTACACCAGGTCTGTCATCTGAGTTTACTAATTACCTCAAACTGAAATGTAGAAGTCCCTCACCACATATGACAGATTACCTGGCCAGCTTTACCAAATTCATCAGTTAAGACCCATACTCCTCACCCACTCTCCACATCCAGGGCTTTGCCCTGTCCCAAGGTTCGGCCAAAGGGAGAAAGGTGCCACATCAGGACTGTACCACAGGATTCTGGGAAATCCTTCTGGGAGACATCCCAAGCTATCTGCCACGGGAAACTGGCCAGTCTGGCCCTGGTAACTATCACAAATAACCCTTCTTGAAAATTCAGCTAACTCCTGATTATCCACCCTGTTTAGCAAAAGGCATGGCTAACACCTCAGAATGGGCAATTACTTCCTCAGATGCCATATATCCAGCTTTGGAATGCATCTTCTAGAATATAAACCACTTACATTTGTGTGAGACATTTCAATGCATGAACTGGGCTACCCCATACTCAACATCAATTTGGTCCTCAAAACAACCTCAGCACAGGGATTAGCCCCATTCTGTGAATAAGGAAAGCAGAGGTTAGGTAAGCTATCTGAGGTCATAAAGCAAGTAGAGCAGAGAGAAGTATTCACCTTCCCCCTTTACACTGATGTGCTATTTCCCATGTTTTCATTCACCAGGTATCAAAACTTCCTTCCTCCCCTCAACACCAAGCAAGGTAAGGTCATCCTCTCTCCTAGCCACTCCTCAGATCACTCTGGGCCAGCCAGGGAGGTTTGTAAGCTTGGAGCAGGGCACTTGTGAACCCTCCAGAGGCCCCAACACCCTAATTACTCCCTTTGAGCTCCTCTTGGATTTTGCAAACAGAGGCACTCCCACCTGCCAAGCTCTCCATTTTAAAGAGGTTTTTGTGGTTTCAGGCCTGCTCCTCCTCCTCGCCCTGCCCACCTCCCAGGAAAAAGAATGGGTGCTGAGTAACAGCTATAAATTGCTTACTCTAGCTTAGGTTCCACTGCAGACAGCCGGTGGCTCAGCAGAGAAACTATGCCACTCCAGGAAGTTCAGAGTTCAAGAAGGTTTGTGACTACCCCCACTCTTCCCCCAAAGATCCAGAAACCACCTCCTAGACACTTTACCTTACCTGGCAAGCACTCGCTTCCTGATTAGTGTGAAATCAAACTCCCTGCACCCAGCAGGAAAGGGGCCAGCTGAAGGATCCTGGAAAAGGTTGCCTCCCCCTACCCCCCTTAGAACGTGTCCCAATTGTGTGCCTTCTTTAAAAGAGAAGAAAGTGATTTGAACTATAGAAAAAAGAGCCTTAAGCTTTATTTATTGAGGCTAACCTAGTTCTTTGCTGGAGGTGCACCATATAACCAGTTTTAGAGTTAAAAACAATCATAATGCCATTATTGTCTCTCACAAAATAATTCTTTAAAAAAAATCTAAAACTGTCAAATTTCCTCAGTTGTCAACAAAAGGTCTCCTACAGGCAGTTTGTTCAAATCAAGATCCACAATACATGTGATTGATGCCTCAACTCTTCATCTGTAACATTTCCTCCCCCTCAAAAATGCTACTTATTTATTGAAAAAATAATTTGGGCCGGGCACAGTGGCTCACACCTGTAATCCTAGCACTTTGGGAGGCTGAGGCAGGAGGATTGCTTGAGGCCAGGAGTTCAAGAAAAACCTCAGCAACAGTGAGACCCTGTCTCTACTGGCATGTGCCTATAGTCCCAGCTACTTAGGAGGCTAAGGCAGGAGGATCCCTGGAGCCCAGGAGTTTGAGGTTGCAGTATGCTATGATGACACCACTGCACTCTGGCCAGGGCAATGGAGGAAGAGAGGAGAGAGGGAGGGAGAGGAGAATTGGTTTGGAGAATTTCTCACATTTAGAAACTGGAAAGTGCTACCTCACGGTCAGTTTGTTCCTCTAACCTCATTTTCCCTGCCAAATGATAGATAGGTCTATGTTTCTATTAGATTTGGGTTCAATTTTTTATTTGGTGGGGGATATTTTCACAGACAGTGCTGTGTACTTTCTGTTATTACACTGTAAGGCACATGATGTCTGGTTGTTCCATTATGCACCCCCAAGCCACTGACTTAGGTTCCTGAAGCCAGAAGAGTCTCTCCTGCCCTCATAGAGCTTTGAGTCAAAATTGGAGTTCTTAATCACAATGCCAAACATAAAGATACACACATATAAAGTTCTACTTCAGTTTCTTTCTTATGGGGGGAGGGGGTTTATTGGTGAAAAAAAGTTTTCGATACTAAAAAAAACTTTGAAGACATTTAAAGCTAATCTAATTCCCTCAATTCTACAGATGAAGAAACAGAGGCACAGAGAAAGCATGGCATGTGCTGGTGTCCACACTGCTGGTCATGAGCAGGATCAGAAGTGGAATTAACACTCGTAATAAAGGTGATCATTTATAATAAAAATTTAAAAATAACAATTATTAAATAGGCAGCACTTATTAGGTGCTTACTCTGTGCCTGGCACTATGCTAAAAGCTTTATAAACATTATCTTCTTAACAATTTCTCACAACCCTCTGAAATAGCTACCATCAGATTCTCACTTAGGAGGAGATAATGGTGGTTCAGAGAAGGTGAGTAATTCACCCAAGATTGCACAGCAAGTTAGAAACAGGGCTAGGGCTCCAAAGTGCAGACTACATGATTCCAGGGCCAGGGTTCTTCCATCTTGTCCACTTTCTGTGAGAGGAAAGGAAGGGGCCAGAGTCTCAAGTTGCTCTGACACTGTGGGTCATCATGGTGATGCCCCAGAACCACATAGGTGCTCAGCTAGTACAACTGAGGGAATCTAGAGAAGGCCCTAAATCCACGAAGAAAAAAGCAGAGGAGTGGAAGTTTATGTGGGGCCAGCTCAGTGTGGCAGAAGATCCCTGGGGTACCATAGGTTATAGCTGCATTATAACCCTCTTTTATCTTGTGTCATCAGTTTGCTGCTTTTAAGAGAGACAGAAAAAAATGATGATCAGAATATAAATGCTTAAGTCAGACCCTGTCCCAACTTTAGCACTAGTTACTCTTCTTATTACATAAAGTTAGAGGTACACATACGACAAACCCACTGATTACTCCTGTTGGGGTGGATGGAGGATTTTAGGGATGATATACAGATGCTCCTCCACTTACGATGGATTTATATCCCCACAAACCCACCTACATCTAAAATGCATTTAATATACTTACTGTACCAAATATAATAACTTAGCTTATCCTGCCTTTTCTTTTTTTTGAGACAGGGTCTCACTCTGTCGCCCCAGCTAGAGTGCCATGGCATCAGCCTAGCTCACAGCAACCTCAAACTCCTGAGGGCTCAAGTGATCCTCCTGCCTCAGCCTCCCAAGTTGCTGGGACTATAGGCGCGTGTCACTACACCCAGCTAATTTTTTTCTATTTTTAGCAGAGATGGGGTCTCGCTCTTGCTCAGGCCGGTCTTGAACTCCTGAGCTCAAGTAATCCTCCCGCCTCAGCCTCTTAGACTGCTAGGATTACAGTCGTGAGCCACTGCGTCCAGCCAGCTTACCCTACCTTAAACATATTCGGAACACTGATATTAGCCTACAGTTGGGCAAAATCATCTAACACAAAGCTTATTTGATAATAAAGTGTTCAATATCTTGTGTAATTTATTGAATATTGCACTAAAAGTGAAAAACAGAATGGCTGTATGGGAACTTGAAATAGTTTCTAATAAATGAGCATCGCTATTGCATCATCATGAAGTCAAAAGATTGTAAGTTGAAACATCATAAGTTGGGGACTGTCTGTACTCTCAAGCCACAGCAAACTTTTAGTTCAGTTAGGCTGGCTTTTCCTCACACCCCAGAGAGCACATGTATACTCTCCCAAATAGAATCTTTACAAAAGGCAAATTTAAACGTTAAAACATGTTTCAAAAAATTCATCACACCACTTTCAAAGCAAAAATAGCCAATTCGTAGGGTCACCAACCTTTAAGATTATCCATACCATGCCTTTTATGTCTGTAGATAAACAAAAGTCAATTTTTAAGGAGACGTATCCCATATTACATGGAGTACCAGTACAACACAAGAAAAGGAAAGATCTTTCCTGATTCAAGCAGCAGAGACAGAATGAATGAATGGTCTCCAAGCCCCTCACATTACAGGTGGAGAAAAACAGAGTCCCATAGAAAGTTCCACAAAGTCCCAGTCTCCCAGACATCCTAACAGCTACCCCATGCCAGGCACCAGGCTAAACTCTTTACAAATATCCTCACAGTGAATTCTCACAATAGGCCCATGAGGCAGGTGAATCATAAATCAATACCTACTATACAAATGAAGAAGATGAGGCACAGAATGGTTAAATAACTTGTCCAAGGAGGCACAGCTGGCAAGTGGTGGAGCTGGCATTTGAATCCATACTTTGACCCCAGAACTTTTGCTATGTACCACCTCTTCTTTTAACTTAGACATCCTGGACCTTATCCTTAGAAGTGGTGTGGCTGGGATAAGGAAAAAAATTGTAAACATTTTAAAATAACCTAGAGGGTGAGTGGGATCCAAAAACCAAATCTCAAGACTTAGAACTACAAATGTAAGACTTGGAAGCTTAAACCAGAGTAGACAACCCCATAAGAAAGGAGAGATATCACAAAAACATATTTTATTACTAGTTATTGCATGTGTCCCTTAAAGAACTAAAACACCAGCATCTGAGCCAAAAGGAGGGCTAAAAATAGGCATTTGCAGCAAGCTTTGGAAAGCTTTTAGCTTGCTTATGAGGCACTCATTTCTGTAGACTCCCAAAAACATATGCATCACAGAACACAAAAATTCCCAGGACCACACAGCCACTCCACTGGTGTCACATTTAAATTTGTCCAAGCTGCAAATAAAACCAGGGCTGGAAAAGGGCCTTAGAGATCCAAAAAGGGCCACCACCTAACCTTACCAGACAACCCAATCACACAGAATTCTCTCCCAAAAAGCACCCAAGCCCTAACAGGCTTAAACAGAGAAGTTACCGGATTAACTCTGTCAAAGACTACTTCAGAGTTTCTAAACCAACGTGTAGACACTCTCTTAAGATTCCAGAAAAACAAGGAGAGCGCAAACCTACCCCGCTCAGAATTTTGCTTTGGGCACTTAAAGCAAGTCACAGAGGGAAAGAAAAGGTGCCAGCCAAGCTGTCTTCTTCCCACGATCAATAACCCCAGAGTGACGCACACTATCGAGGGCCCCTGGACTTAACACAAAATGCCAGCTCAGGCACCCAATACCACCTGATGTCATGGCTGATTTAAAACCCACAAGGCAGGATCACTATTAGCTAAGCAGCAGCAGCAGCCAGGGTGAGTAGCCCCATTTAAACTTCTGAGGAGTGCTCTCTCCTAGGGATGATTATACCCTTTTGAGTTTAAAGAAGAGGGAAGGACCAAAGAGTGTCTTAAAGTTGTTTTCCCTCACTCTGTGGGTGGATAGGAGGGATTTAAAAGAAAATGGAAGTTTCAGCACTGCCCTTTGCATAAGAGGGTTCTGGAAGGGGAAGGAGGGAAGAAGAGGGTAGGAGGAAGAGAACATGGTCTAAGGTACTGTTAGTAAACCCCAAATGTCCCCTCCTCCAAATGAAGCACCCTGAAAAGAAATAAAAATTGCTTCATGCTGTTTTCAGTATTAGCTATTCTGGTTCCGTAGGACTATGAGTGATTCTACTCCATTGAGTGTGAAGGCATTAAGCTCCCTCTTCAACTTTCCCCATTTTGATAGTTTAAACCAGTCAGCCTCAACTAGCTACTGCAGACGGGGAGGAGTTTGGAAAAAGCACTGGGGTTACGGCCAGAGGCCATCGTTCTAACTATAAACCAGTTTTAATATTGACCCGCTTCCAAAGGACCCAAAACCAAAGAATCGAGACCCACTGTGCTATGCACAGGCAAAGAGAGGAGAGAGGGCACGCCCCCCACCCAAGCCCGCGATCTATTCTCGGCAAAGGGAGGCCAGGAGCAGACTCCATATTCTGCACCGCCTCTCTCCCCACGCTGACACGGCTCTGCTGGGATTTCCTGCACCCTCACCTCCCCCCAAAGGACCAAAAAACCGAGAAGGGACAGAGACTCTGGGAGGGCCGGCCGGCGGTCACATGCCGCTCTCCGCGCGCGGAGGCACCACGTTGTCCCGGCTGCGGAGGAATGCCGGGAAGGGGGACGCGCACTCACACTCACGCACTCTTCGGTCTCGCCGCCGGCCCGCACCCGCTTTCCACCCCGAGCGCGGCGACCCGCACTGAACGCTGAGGCCGACCGGCCGCGAACAGCCCGCTGACCGCCGGCGCGGCGCATGGCGCCCAACTGTCACCCGCCTGCCCAGCCCGGCCACTCCCTCCCCCGCCGCCACACGCCCCTCGTGTCGCCGCATGCCCCTCACCCGCCTCATATTTTCCGCCAACCCCCTAACTGGTTCCTCAGCCCATTCGCCGTCGGGCTCCTTCTTAACACGGAAGGTGCTCGGGATCGTGGAGGGAAACCACCGAATTCAATGACACGTTGGGTTTCCTCTTCTCCCCGTTGTCCCCCGTAACTGACCCCTCAACCCGTCTCCAAATGGCGACTCTATCCCCTATCATCATCTACTCGGGAACGAAACTTGTTAACTTTCAAACCCCGAATCCGTGCGGTCGGCATGAACTCCTCGCCGGACGCTGTGCTTGTTGCCCATGACATATGCTCATTAAACATTTACAACATGGGGACGCTCGCGACGCTACCAAAACGGGGAGCGCAGGCGGGATAAGAGGGGGCTTTCTGAGTAAGGTTCAAACCAGAAACCGTCTCTTACACCAACACGCGGTGGGAGACAGAGGATCCTTTTCACCCAAACCAGCGCCCACCCACTCACGGCGAGGTAGGCCCGGACCACGCCGTTGCCCACTAACCGCTGCGGCCCAGGCGGCGGCCGTGGCCTCCCGGAGGCCGGGCCCTCGGGCAGGGGCAGGTTCCCTCCTTTGTGGTGGGGGTAGGGCACGGCAACCCGAATTAACCAGGAGGCAATAAGAAAAACTCCCGAGTCACCACGGACCCCCGGGCCCTGGAGGCCGCTGGGGGAGGGGACGCCCATGTCTCCGGAAGAGGCCCCCAGACCCAGGAGAGCAAGGAGAGAGACCCACCTGGAGGAGACTGTCCGTTCACGGTGGTCAGCACCGGCGCCAGCGCGTTCTTAGTCCACGGGTTCACCTTGGGCGGGGGGGCTTCTACGAAGTCTCGGCGCCCGGCGCCCGCCGCTCCGGTAGGTCCTCCGCCGGCGCACGGCTCGCCGCCGCCTTCCTCCCCGTCGCTGACGGTCGGGCCCTCGGTGCCGGGCGGCTGCGGCAGCCGCAGGCTCTCGCGCTCCTGCTGCCCGGTGCCCTCCTTGTGTGGCTTGGCGCAGGGCGGCCGGAGTCTCCGGGCGCCGCCGTCCGGCTCCCCCCCGCCGACGTCGTTCGCCCCGGGCTCGCCCTTGGCCTCGGGCGCCGGCGGCGGCTTCTTCCTCACCAGCCCCCCGTGCTCTTCGGCCTGCAAGAGCTGGGCGCCCCCCGGCAGCAGCGGCTCCACCTGAGTGGCCATCTGCGCGCCCGCCCCCCCGCCCCCCGCCAGAAGCCGGGCGCGCCCGAGGCTGCCTCCCCCGCCTCGAACTTGGCTCACAGAGCGCCCGCGACGCCTTCCTCAGGGGCGACGGGCCCCAGTCCCTGCGGAGAAGGATCGGGGTTCCCGCTAGGCGCGGCCCCCGTCCCGGTCGGATGCAGCCGCCGTAGATCCGAGGCCCGCTGGCGGGGCGGGGGGGGAGGAAGGCCCCCCACTCTGCGGTCCAGGCCTCCTCGGCGTGCGTCCCCCCCCGCCCGTTCCTCACAAGATGCCCCCACCCCGAGCCCGGCAGGCTTCTCGTCCGGTCCCTCCCCCCCCCGCCCCCGGGGCGGCCCGGGCTTCCCGGCTCGGGGGCTGCAGCAATATGGACGGACGGGGATAGGCGCGGCGAGCCAAGCCGACCACGCGATCCGCGGCAGGCGGCGGGCGGGCGCGCGCCTCGCGACGCGGCGGGCGACGGGAGGGGACTGCGCAGCGGGGGCGCGCCCGCCGGGCCGGCCCTTGGCGACGGGCGGGCAGGAGGCGGCGGGAGCGCGCGCGCACGACCTTGCGGCCCCGCCCCTAGCCCCGCCCCTCGCCTCCGATTCCTCTGTGCACCTCCGGGGCTAGGGGGTGGGGTGCTCAGACCGGACGGGGGCGAGCACGTGCCTGATGCAATTCGGGATGGGGGGGTGATGAGGGGGGCAGGAGAGCTGGGGGGTGAGGAGGGGGAGGTGTCTTAAAGGGCCAGCGCGTGAGAGCGGCCTCAGGTGAAGCACATGGGAACGGGCCACGCGGCCGGCCGGGCCTGCTCGCGCTCTTTAGGTTGGGTGCCAGATTCAGGGGAAGGAGCCATTAATGTCACCCCTGACTTCCAGGATACTGAAGCGGGGGCTCCTCATCCGCCGCGAGGACGCGCCGACGCCGTCCGCCCTATGCCCGGCGGGCCTGGACCCTCTAGGCCCCGCCCGGGTAACCTTTGGCGAGCCGCCCTCACCTCCGCGGGTTGTGCTCCTCTCCTCCCCGCGGCCCGGCCTCGACACTGCCCCGAGATGGGTTCACTGGGGCCTGGAAGGAGAGCCCTTAGCTCTAGGGGCAGCGGGCGCCGAGAAAGTGGGAACAGAATTACCAAGGATCCTCACTTGGGCCAGGCCTTCCCCCCCACCCGGCAAACCTAGTATTTATGGGCAGGAAATGTCTTTTCTTTCAAGTCAATTTCGTTTTTTCTAAAGAATTGCTTTGGGCGGAGCTGAACCAACGCTCCATTGGGACTTCTGAGGTCTGAGATTTTATCCTGGCCCTTACCAACTCAGTAGCAGTTACTGCCACTTCCTTGGGCCTCAGTTTCCCTCGTGTATGATGAAGGAGTGGTGTTTTCCAGCGGTTTCAAACTTAAGTGTACATTCAATTCAATAAATATTTACTGACCTCGTACGGTGGGGGGGGGGGCCTGCAGGGTTCTAGGAAACAGGTTTGCCAATAAATAAGGCTAACAAAGCTCCCATGGAATTTACCTTCTAAGGTGAGGCAAGAGACAATAAATTAAGTGATAAACAAATTCTCGTCTAGTATCCATGAAGACAATAATTACTGCTGTAGTGAGTTCGCCTAGATGGGCTTCCTTAGTTTGGGTGACTAGGGAAGACTTTCTGAATGCCAACTCCAAACTCATCGGAATCAGGCCTGGTCTGGGATTGGACCTAGAAATGTACATATCTAGCGAGATCCCTTAAGCGCTTAAGGCACCAGGTAGCCCCACTTCACTTGAAGAAGACCTGGCCTGTGCCTGGCTGAGATCCTGACTGCTCAAGACATAACATCTTGGAATGTTGGCCATCTCCAAAACAAGAATGAGAGCCCATGACCCGCTGGATCAAGGAGAAGACTTAATGAAAAGACTCTTGGAACTGCCCCAGCCAGTAAGTCTGGACTATAGGATTGTGGTAACCAGGAGTACTGGGTAGAAGTACTGGTGGGGATAGCCAGACAATCTGATGTCTAGTTCCAGCTCTTGGCCATCCACAGTATCTCAGGAAGTAATACCAGCGTTTTAGGAGGCCAAGGCAGGAGGATCACTTGAGCCCAGGAGTTCAAAGCCAGCCTGAGCAACGTTGCAGGACCCCATCTCTAAAAAAAATAAAACAAAAAATTTAGCTGGGAGTTGTGGCACACACCTATAGTCCCAGCTACTCTGGAGGCTGAGGCAGAAGGATCCCTTCACTTGATCCCAGGAGCTGGAGGCTGCAAGTGAGCTATGATTGCACCACTGCACTCCAGTCTGGGTGATGGATTGAGACCCTGACTCTAAAAAAAAAAAGTGGTCCCCCCCTTAATCAGGGGGAATACACTGCAAGACTCCCAGTGGATGCCTGAAACCCCAGGTAGTACCAAACCCTATATATGTGATTTTTTTCCCTATATTTACATACCTATGATAAAGTTTAATTTATAAATTAGACACAGTAAGAGATTAATAACTAATAATAAAACACTTATAACAATATACTGTAATAAAAGTTACATAAATGTTCTCTCTCAAAATAGCTAATTGTATGTAATATTTTCATAGTGCAGTTGACAACACGTAATTGAAATCTCTGAAGGGAAATCATGGATAAGGGGGCCTACCATACTAGAAATAACCAAATAAATAGTTAAGCATAGCTACTTTTATTGAGTATCTATTATATGCTAATACTTGACATTCATCATCTCATTTAACCCAATGGGATAAGTATTAATTATTTCCCCAAATGTCTATTGAGCCCCTTCTGTGTGCCAGGCACTAGACTAGGCCCTGGAGCTGTCATTGTCTTCAATTACAAAAGAAGACAACTGAAGTTCAGAAAAGAAAGTAAGGTTGGCTGGGTACCGTGGCTCAAGCCTATAATCCTAGCACTCTGGGAAGGCTAGGCAGGACGATGGCTTGAGACCAGCTCAAGCAAGAGTGAGACTCTGTCTCTACAAAAAATAGAAAAATTAGCTGGGTGTGGTGGCATATGCCCATAGTAGCAGCTACTTTGGAGGCTGAGGCAGGAGGATCGCTCGAGCCCAGGAGTTTGAGGTTGCAGTGAGCTATATTGATGCCACTGCACTGTAGCCCTGGGACAGAGCAAGACCCTGTGTCGAAAAAAAAGAAAAAGAAAAAGATAAAAGAATAGGGTTTTGGCCCAACTTTGTCCGTTTCCTAACTGTGTGACTTTGGGCAAGTCATTTCACGTCTATGAACTCAGTGTCTCCATCTATAAAATAGTGAAAAAGGAAATGCTTGCTTGATAAAATTCATTATGCCTTGGAGAAGTTTGAATGAGCCAGGTTTGCGAAAGTGTTCTGTTATTCTGGCTCTGTCACCTATCAGCTCTGTAAATTCCTTTGCCTTTCTCTGCCTCAGTTACAATAACCCTCTGAGGGTTATTATACGGATTAAGTGAGTTAATATGCCCACAGGGCTTAGAACAACATATAGTAAATGTTGAATAAATGTGTATTATTATCATAAAGGAGGTAGTGGTCATTAGCAAAGAGTCAGGAAAAGCATTTTGCAAATCCCACAAAGAAGGCAGAACAAGTGTTACCCCGTTTTACAGACGAGGACCCTGAGGCTCAGAAAGATGAGGTGTTTTATCTGAACTCATATTTCTGGTTGGTGGAAGCGCCAGGACTTCTAAAGTTTCCAAATCCAATGCTCTTTCCCCTTCAGATAATATTCTAGCTGTTGCAAACTGTCAGTCAGCTGGCCAATTTCAGCCCCCCGGCATGTTTTGCTTGGCCCACACAGTATTTTTTTTTTATTATTGAATTTAAACATGATTAGATGGGCACAGCACATACTGGTGAGCCTCAGGTCCACCCCTTCTGGTGTTACTTCCAGCCAACCTCTCTCATTTAGATCCCTGCACAAACTGATGCCATGCCAGTCGCTAAACACATGATATAGGCAAGTTCAGGGGACAGAAGAAGAGGTACAGAGGACTCTAGGTGAGAAGCGGAAGGAAGTAGTCAAGGAAGCCTTCCTGGAGGTGGCTGGACTTGAGTTAGGACTTGAAACTGGGGAGTAGGATTTGTTCAGCTTAAAAAGGAGGAGATAAGGAAGATTGTTTTAGCATTTGGTGACCTTCAGGGATGTTTATGAACTTCTATGCCAAGGTTCCCTGAGGCCTTTTCCTTGGTAGAAGAGAGGAAAGAAATGAGCTGCCCTTTATCTCAGATGAAGCCATATGACCCAGGAGGCCCAGAGTCAACACAAATTGTCAGTGCTTGTTGATCGAATGATTGATCTGTGTCATTATCTCTGAGGACTCAGCACTGTGCAAGGCACCTGGAGAAAGGTGAAATTACATTAGCCAAAGTACGAACCTCTGCCTTTAATGATAATAATAGTAATAAAAATGATAACAGCTAACATTTATTAGGTTAGTGCAAAAGTAATTGCGGTTTTGGACCATGAATTTTAAATAATTATAACCAGGCTCAAACATACCTTTATGAATCAAAATAGGAACCATTACCATCAACACATTTTTGCCAACGAGAAATAAGTTTTATTCCTGTAGCGTAAAAATCCGTGCTTTGGGATTCGAGGAACTCTTGGAAAGCATTTTCTGCATCCTGCTGACTGTGGAAACATTTTCCCTACAAAAAGTTGTCAAGATGCTTGAAGAAGTGGTAGCCAGTTGGCGAGAGGTCAGGTGAATATGGCGGATGAGGCAAAACTTCATAGCCCAATTCGTTCAACTTTTGAAGCGTTGGTTGTGCAAGGTGCAGTTGGGTATTGTTGTGGAGAAGAATTGGGCCCTTTTTGTTGCCCAGTGCAGGCTGCAGGCCTTGCAGTTTTTGATGCATCTCATCGATTTGCTGAGCATACTTCTCAGATGTAATGGTTTCTCCAGGATTCAGAAAGCTGTAGTGGATCAGACTGGCTGCAGAGCACCAAACAGTGACCATGACCTTTTTAGGTGCAAGTTTGGCTTTGGGAAGTGCTTTGGAGCTTCTTCTCAGTCCAACCACTGAGCTCGTCATCGCCAGTTGGCGTATAAAATCCACTTTTTGTCGCACATCACCATCCGATAGAGAAATGGTTTGTTGTTGCATACAAGAAGAGAACACGACACTTCAAAACGGCGATTTTTTTGATTTTCCGTCAGCTCATGAGGCACCCACTTATTGAGCTTTTTCACCTTTCCAATTTGCTTCAAATGCCAAACGACTGCAGAATGGTCAAGGTTGGGTTCTTCAGCAACTTCTCGTGTAGTAAGAGGATCAGCTTTGATGATTGCTCTCAATTGGTCATTGTCAACTTCTGATGGCCGGCCACTGTGCTCCTCATCTTCAAGGCTCTTGTCTCCTTTGTGAAACTTCTTGAACCACCACTGCACATACGTTCATTAGCAGTGCCTGGGCCAAATGCATTGTTGATGTTGTGAGTTGTCTCCGCTGCTTTACGACCCATTTTGAATCTGAATAAGAAAATCACTCGAATTTGCTTTTTGTCTACCATCTTTTCCATAGTCTAAATTAAATATAAAATAAACAGCAAGTAATAAGTCATAATTAGCAAAAAAACATAAAGTGAAAAATGTGCATTAAAATGATGTATAACATACCACATTTATTTAAGAATGTATTCCAATACCAAATGACAAATTTCAACAATGCTAAAACTGCAATTACTTTTGCACCAACCTAATATTATGCCATAACTATGAGCCAGGGGCTGTGGATGGGGGATTTTTTGCTGAGGGTAGCACTTCCCAAGGAGTATTCCCCAGAATGTGAATAAATATACACCAGTATCAACCTGGTGCAGTGGTTCATGCCTGTAATCCTAGCACTCTGGGAGGCTGAGGCAGGAGGATCCCATGAGGTCAGGAGTTCAAGACCAATCTGAACAAGAGCAAGGCCCCGTCTCTACTAAAAATAGAAAGAAATTAGCCAGACAACTAAAAATATATAGAAAAAATTAGCCAGGCATGGTGGCGCATGCCCATAGTCCCAGCTACTCAGGAGGCTGAAGCAGAAGGATTGATTGAGCCCAGGAGTTCGAGGTTGCTGTGAGCTAGGCTGATGCCATGGCACTCTAGCCTAGGCAACAGAGCAAGACCGTCTCAAAAAAAAAAAAGACTTGGTTTGGCTTTCTGCCGTCTTTGTCTATTGTTAAAATTATCGATTATTTCTCCAGTTTCTCTCTTCAGGAATTTGATTGGAAGGATCCAGGTGAGGTGCATTCACCTTGCAAATATCGGCAGGACACAGTAGCTCTACATAATATCAAGAGGTCTTACATGACCTTTGTTGAATAACAGCCCTGTCGAGTGGACCTACGGTGGGTGGGAGGGTTGGGAGGTTGCCTGGAGTCAGCCTTCTCATTGTACAGATCAGAAACCAAACCCCAGAGAGGGGAAGGGACTTGCCCAAAGTTACACAGCTGTTTAATGCAGAAGCTTGACTGGGTAACCAGAGCTCTCGACTCCAAACTCCAAACTCTTTCCAACAGTTCTATGTTATCTTGCAACTTCTCTAAATAAGCTGATTGTGTATCCAAATCTTGTAATTCATAGAGGTTTACATTTGTCAAAACTCATTGAACTGTATACTTAAAATATGTCCAGTATATTGTTGAAAATTTAACTCCATTTAAAAAAAAATGGTAAAATAGTACAGCCGTGTCCTCTCTGTCATGAAGGGTCAGCATTTAGGGCAAAAATAACGTCTGGTCTGAAGGGCTCGAGAAAAGCCCTTAGGAAGGCATCATGTTGGAGCTGGCAGACTCTCAGGCTGCGTTTCTGTGGACATTGTTTTAACAGCCTGCCATTTCTTTAGAGGATCCAGATTAAGATGCCGGCTGGCATGTAGGGCTCGGGTTGTGAGAAAAAGAATGTATGGCGCCACACCAGGGTGATATTCAGTGTGGTGAGATGCGCCAGTGGGATGAAGACTGCCAAGGAAATGGCAGCTTCTAATGTCCCACGTCAGAGACGTGCATGTGTGCATGTGCGCGCACACACACACACACACACACACACAATCAACCTTATTGTAGTTGTATCCATCCACAAGGTGTGTGACTTGGATGTGCGTGTGGTATGTCTCTGCCCCCTTCTCTCTGTCTTAGGCCCATGGAACCTAAGGGACTCCCACTGCAGGTTCCTGGAAGAGGTTAGCTGAGGGCCTGGAGCTAAAGACAAGGGTCTGAGGGTTCCTGGGACTGAATAGTGTAAGTGAGTCAGGGGAATGTTCAGGAACTCTGAAGGGGAGGGCTGGGGGGAAGCAGGTTAGAGCAGAACTGGAAAGCCGGAACCATGGAGAACACCTCACTCAACAGGGGGGCAGGGGTGGGAAATTGGGGGGAGGAGGAGATCAAAAAGCTGGAGGAGATCAAAGAGAGAGAGACTTGGAAGTAGCTTGGGGAAGAGGGTTTCCAGAAGGAGAAAGAAAGTACCAAGGGTTGGCAGCTGCACCGTTGCAGAACAAACTGTCCTTCAAACTGGGAGGTGGGAGAGGGTAATCCACATATCAGGAGATGTTTAATGAGATGAAATTTGGTAAGTTTCGGTTTATTAGTCATTTACATATAAAAGGAAAATTCCATGCTTCTAGATTTTCAAAAGGGTTTGTTCTTTTGAGTAAAAGTTCTTCCCAGCATTGCTTTAAAACAATACATTTATTCCCCTCACACCTGTTAGGATCGCTACTATCAAAAAAAAGCCCCAAAAAACAAAAACAAAAAAACCCCAAGGAAACAAAAGAAAAAATAAACAAGCAAACAAAAAACCGAAAATGAGCATTGGTGAGGATGTGGAAAAATGGGAACCCTTATACACTGTTAGTGGGAATGTAAAATGGTGCAATTGCTATGGAAAACAGTATGGGTGTTCCTCAAAAAATTACCAGATGGTCCAACAATCCCACTTCTGGGTGGGATCCCAAAGATTTGAAAGCAGAATCTTGAAGAAACACTGGTACAGCCATGTTCATAGCAGCACCCTTCACAATAAACAAGACGTGGACCCAACCCAAATATCTATTGACGGATGAATGGATAAGCAAAATGCGGCGTATGTGGTACGTATAATACAATGGAATATTATTCAGCCTTAAAAAGGAAGGAAATCCTGCCATATGCTGCAGTGTGGATGAACTTTGAGGACATTATGCTAAGTGAAATAAGATAGTCACGGAAAGACATATACTGTATGATTCCACTTACATGAGGTAACTAAACCGAAAGTAGAATGGTGGTTACGAGGGCCTGGAGGGAGAGGGAAAAAGGGAGATGTTTTATAACGGGTGCAGAGTTTCAGTTTTGCAAGATAAAAAAGTTCTGGAAATCTTTTTTACAACAATATAAATCTAATTAACACCACTGAATGTACATTCAAAGATGGTTAAGATGGTACATTTTATGTTATGTGTCTTTTACCAAAATAATAAAAAAAGGATTAAAAAATTTTTTTAAACTAACAGAAAAAGCATATTTGCCTATAGACAACCCTCCCCTTTACTCATTGAAAGAACAGCTAGTTATAAAACAGCCAGTTACCAAATAGCTTGTTCAGTATGATCCTATTTTTGTCAAATGTCTTTTTCTATTCTAATATGTGTAAATTATTATCATTAGGACATACACCAAAAGATTAACAGTGGTTATTTCCAAGTCTTGATTTTGTTCTTTTTGCTAATCTGTATTCTCTAATTTTGCTTTTTGTTTTTTTTTTGTTTGTTTGTTTTTTGAGACACAGGCTCACTCTGTTGCCTGGGTGGAGTGCCATGGTATCATCACAGCTCATAGCAACCTCCAACTCCTGAGCTCAAGTGATCCTCCTGCCTCAGCCTCCCAAGTAACTGGGACTATAGGTGTGCGCCACCACGCCCAGCTAACTTTTTCTATTTTTAGTAGAGATGGGGTCTTGCTCTTGCTCAGGCTGGTTTCAAACTCCTGACCTCAAGCGATCCTCCCGCCTCAGCCTCCCACAGTGCTATGGTTAGCAAGCGTGAGCCACCACACCCAGCCAGTATTCTCCTAACTTTAAGGGAAAATTTGCTACCTATTAAAGAAAAACCATATAGCTTGAGCTCCAACTGTGGAAAACAACAACAAGCAACAAAGCTTCATCCTATCCAAGCCTCTTGTCTTGATGTCCATGAAATTGACATCAGCTGAATTTTCGAAGTTTTATTTTGTACATAATGCAAAATCACTGCTATTAAAGATAATAAAAATAGTAATATTTTCTATATAAAGCAAGATATAGATTATCTCATATAATAACCCTTTGAGTAAGGGAAGATTATTAAAATTAAACCTATTTTGCAGGTGAGAAAACAGAGGTTAAGTAACTTGTGCAAATTCATTTATGAATGTCAGAACTATATTCAAAGCCAGAGCAGTCTGACTCTGAAACCTGTGTTATTGACAGCTTGTCTCTGCTGCCAGACCAACATGATGTACTTTCCTGTCATCCTGTTTATGGCTCCCTTCAACAGCCACAAACTAATAATTTATGTGTTACTTAAATTGGTCAAACAGGCCAGGTACGGTGGCTCACACCTGTAATCCTAGCACTCCGGGAGGCTCAGGTGGGAGGACTGTTTGGGGCCGGGAGTTTGAGACCAGCTTGAGCAAGAGTGAGACCCCGTCTCTATAAAACATAGAAAAAATTAGCTGGGCGTGATGGCATGTGCCTGTGGTCCCAGCTACTTGGGAGGCTGAGGCAGGAGGATTGCTTGAATCCAGGAGTTTGAGGTTGCTGTGAGCTAGGCTGACACCACGGGCACTCTAGTCTGGGCAACAGAGGGAGACTCTGTCTCAAAAAAATAAATAAATAAATAGGTCAAACAATACCCTATTACTCTCCTGATGGCTATAGTATATTCGTTTCAAAGGTAAGACAAAGGTCAACCTCAGTCCAGAAATTCCAAACCACATAACATTCCAGGTGGGTGCAGATAGAGCCAATGAATGAGACAATCCCTGGGACCCTGAAACTGTGGGACTATATTCAGGACATTCACCTTCTTTACCTATACGCTAACACCGCTGCCCATTGCAACTAACCAGGATACATGCCCACCTCCCAGGACCAACTTCAATCTGAGGGGAAGACAATATGTAGACAGGGAAAGCTGTCAAATATGGTAATTGTAATAATATAATTTATCTCCAAAAAATGATTACAATGATGTAATTAACACTTTGTATGCAGACATTTCCATCTCTAAGGAGCTGTCTCTGAGAGTCTTAGGGATTATTTTAATATATATCACATCCATTACTGGAGACAAAAGTCTACTGTTTTAAAAGATAATTAAAATTCCTTCCCCTTGGGAATTAAGAAGATTGCCTACAGGATGAATATTATGCCCACCAGACACATGAATAGATCTAAACCTGGGAATTCCAAACATGGGGCTGGAAAAAAATCTTGAAGAGCAATTTGTCCAGGAAAGACAAATATCTAACAAACATAATACCAATTACAGATCCCCTACTCATGGCAGAAATTATTAATTAATCATAGCACTTTTCCCTAAGAAGCCTGAACTTGTCCTCAGGATCTTTCTCAATGTGGCACTCAGGTAGCTATCACCAATTAATCAGTGTCGAATCCTATTTGCTGTCCTGAAAATTAATGCACTCTCATCCCTTCGATATGACAGACAGAAAAGTCTGAAGTTCAGAGAGGTAAATAGACTTGCTCAAAGTTGCACAGCGGGTAATGCAAAGATGAGGTTCCCAGATTTTTGCTTTTCCCTTAATCCCCATCCCTGCCTCTTCGCTTTGTTCAGACTATACTTTGTAGATTACACGGCTTGCACCAGATTCCTCTTTCTTGAATGAGCTATTTAGAATGCCTCTCCCAATGATTCGCTGAGTGACAATGGGCCTATTGCTCAACTTCTGTCAGCCTCAGGTGTTTTCAAGTCAAAAATGGAAACACTAACTAGCTCAGGTTCCTGCCTCTCTAAATGTCAAGTTGGGGTGCTCTTTTGAGAAATGTGAGCTGTTAATGAAATGTCTATGGTTGCAGAGAAAGGATCAGACATTCTGAGTGCACCTTCTCTAGGCAAGGTACTGTGCTCCTGTGGAATGCGTTTTTGCTCTAGTGTGTGTACAAATGGAATAAGACATTGTCTGGCTATGGCAATCTGGTTATGCTAAGGCTACTTGGAGAGAAGTGACATTTGAGCAAGACTTTGGAGATCAATAGAATTAAATGGTTCTTTTCATTATAAAAGTAATACACGGTCATTACATAATCATTGGGAGAGACAGACTATCCAAAGGAAAACTCATTCTTATTTCCTTTACCCATCAACCATGCCAACATTTTATTTTTCTCTTCCAGTATTTTTTCACTCCATGCACAGGTGTATAATTCTTTTTCTCCTTTCACATGGCTATGATTAATCTATGTCATTTTTTTTTTTTTTTTTGAGACAAGGTCTCACTCTGTTTCCTAGACTTGAGTGCAGTGGCGTCATCACAGCTCCCTGCAACCTTGAACTCCTGGACTCAAGCTATTCTCCTGCCTCAGCCTCCCGAGTAGCTGGGACTATAGGCATACTCTACCACGCCTGACTAATTTTTAAAATATTTGTAGATTGGGGCCTTCTATTGCTCAGGGTGGTCTTAAACTCCTGGCCTCAAACAATCCTTTTGCCTTGGCCTCCCAAAGTGTTGGGATTACAGGAGTGTGCCACCACACATGGCCCTGTATGTCATTTTATATTTTGATTTTTTGAAAGTTTTAATATACTATGAGGATAATCCATAACCCAATAATTCTATTTCTAGTAATAACCAACAGAAATGCATACATATGTTCACCAAAAAGCAGGTGCATGTAGCACTTTCATAAAAGCCCCAAACTAGAAACAACTTGAATATACATCAGTAGAATGAATAAATAAATTATAGTATACGAACAAAAGTGAAAACTATGCAGCAATGAAAGTAAACTAGCTACACAAAGCAACCCAGAAAAATATCACAAATATAATGTTGAGCAAAAGAAGACAGACACAAAAGAGAACACATTTTATGATCCTTTTTTTTTTTTTTTTTTTTGAGACAGTCTCACTCTGTTGCCCAGGCTAGAGTGCCATGGCGTCAGCCTTGCTCACAGCAACCTCCAACTCCTGGGCTCAGGCAATCCTTCTGCCTCAGCCTCCCGAGTAGCTGGGACTACAGGCATGTGCCACCATGCCCGGCTAATTTTTTCTATATATTTTCAGTTGTCCAGCTAATTTCTTTCTATTTTTAGTAGAGACGGAGTCTCATTATGGTGTCTAAACTGGTCTTGAACCCGTGGACTCATTCGATCCTCCCACCTTGACCTCCCAAAGTGCCGGGATTACAGGCATAAGCCACCCTGCCTAGCAGGACACCGTCTCTTGATTGGAGAAGTGGCAAAGTCACATTGCAAAGGTGTATGGGTACAGGAAAGGGAAGAATTGTTGCAGCCATCATTGCAAACAATCTACCATATACTCACTGCATCAGAATCAGCAGACTGCTTGTTAAAAGTAGGTACCTTGGCCCTACTCCAGAGTTGCTAAATCCAAATATATGGAGTGAGCTATGATCACACCACTGCACTCTATCCTTGGTGACAGAGCAAGACGCTGTCTCAAAAAAAAAAAAAGTATATATATGAGGTTTGTCCAGAAAGTATACAGCCATTGTTAATACAATGAGAATGGGCCAGAGCAGTGGCTCACGCCTGTAATCCTAGGACTCTGGGAGGCCAGGCGTGAAGCTCACTTGAGGTCAGTTCAATACCAGCCTCAACGAGAGTGAGACCCTGTCTCTATTAAAAATAGAAAAATTAGCTGGGCATCGTGGCGCATGTCTGTAGTCCCAGCTACTAGGGAGGCTGAGGCAGAAGGATCGCTTGAGCCCAGGAGTTTGAGGTTGCTGTGAGCTATGATGATGCCACTGCACTCCAGCCCAAGGAACAGAACAAGATTCTATCTCACAAAAACAAAAACAAAAAACAAGGACGGTTTGCGTGACATCAACATAACCTGTGCATGCGTGAACAATGACAACTTCTTTATACTAGCGAGCAGAACAACAAATCTGCATCAGATTTTGCATTAAGCTCAAACATTCCTCGTGGAAACTATTCAGATGATTCAGAAGGCTTTCGGGGATGATGCAATGAGGGCAGCCCAAATAAAACACTTCAAAGATGGTTGAGAATCTGTTGAAAGTGATCCATGTTCTGGAAGGCCTGCAACAAGCAGAACACCTGAGAATGTTGAACGTGTACAGGTTGGGTTAAGAGACGCTGAGAGAACTGTGTGAGGTCCCAAGGTGCCTACTCTGAAGGGGACTGAGGCATCGTTGTCCTATGTACAATGTTTTTTATATCTTCTTCGATAAATGTCTTTATTTTTCATATTACATGGCTGAATACTTTCTGGACAGACCTCGTATATGGGATGGAATCTGGAAATTTATTAATAAAACTTTAACACTCCTCCCCAGGCCAAATGATTTATACTTATATTAAAACTTGAGAACCAGTAAACTATTCTCACACAAAATTTCTATTTTTTGGCTGGGCACAGTGGCTCACGCCTGTAATCCTAGCACTCTGGGAGGCTGAGGTGGGAGGATCACTTGAAGTCAGGAGTTCGAGACCAGCCTGAGCAAGAGCACAATCCCGTCTCTACTAAAAATAGAAAAAATTAGCCGGGTGTGGTGGTGCCCACTTGTAATCCCAGCTAAGGCAGTAGGATAGCTTGAGTACATGAGTTTGAGGTTGCTGTGAGCTAGGCTGACTCCACAACACTCTAGCCTGGGCAACAGAGCCAGACTCTGTCTCAAAAAAAAAAAAAAAGAGATTTCTTTTTTTGTTATTATTTTTAAATTTTTACAGATAAAATTGTATGTATTTATCATGCATAGCCTCATGTTTTGAAGTGTATACACATTGTGGAATGACTAAATATAGCTAATTAAGACAGGTATTACCTCACATAGTTATCATTTTTGTGGTGAGAAGACTTAACATTCACTGTCTTAGCGTTTTTTCAAGAATTAAGTGTAGTCACCATGTTGTACAGTAGATCTTTTGGACTTATTCCTCCTAACTGAAATGTTGTATTCTTTGACCAACATCACTCCAAACCCCTCCCCCCACACCCACCCCAGTCTTTGGTAACCACCATTCTACTCTCCAGTTCTACAAGATAAGATTTATTTTCATTTATTTATTACTTTGAAGAGATCATTCCATTGCCTTCTGACTTTCATTATTTCTATTGAGAAGCCATCGGTTTTATTATTGCTCCTTTCAAACGTTTTCCCTTATCCTGTTGCTTCCTTCAAAAATTTCCCCTTATGGGGCCGGGCGTGGTGGCTCACACCTGTAATCCTAGTACTCTGGGAGGCCGAGGCAGGTGGATCGCTCAAGGTCAGGAGTTCGAGACCAGCCTGAGCAAGAGCGAGACCCTGTCTCTACTAAAAAATAGATAGAAATGATCTGGACAACTAAAAATATATGTATAGAAAAAATTAGCCGGGCATGGTGGCACATGCCTGTAGTCCCAGCTACTTGGGAGGCTGAGGCAGGAGGATCGCCTGAGCCCAGGAGTTTGAGGTTGCTGTGAGCTAGGCTGACGCCATGGCACTCTAGCCCGGACGACAGAGTGAGACTCTGTCTCAAAAAAAAAAAAAAAAATTTTCCCCTTATGAAAGACCCTAGTTCGGTTTTCTTTTTATTTATTCTGCTTGGAGTTTAAAGTGATTCTTAATTATTGACCATCATCAAATAGTGCTTCTGGCTTCATTTCTCTTTGATTAGCTTCTTTCTTCGCCTCTCTTGTCCTCTCCCTCTTCTTAAGGGACTTCAGTTGTACATATTTAGACATTTTCATGATGTTCCACATGACATCTATATTATGTGTACTATAGTCTGGATACTTTCTACTGACCTTTCAGTTCACTGATTTTATCTTTAGCTGTGTGAATATACTGTTATATATATCTACTGAGTTCTTAATTTTAGGTATTATATTTCAGGCTTAAAATTTCCATTTAATTCTCCTTAATAGATACTAGTGCTTTGCTGAAATTCTCCATCTCGTTATATAATTTCTTGGCTATATTAATCACATATGTTTTAAAGCCCATACCCCATAGTGCCAATATGTGGATCCCTGTGGGCCTATTGCTATTGTCTATTTTTTTCTCTTGGTTTTCAGCCATTTGGTCTTGTCTACTGAGATGTCAGGTAAATTTTGATTGAATACCAGGTATTGTGTATGAAAAAATTATGGAAAAATTTGAGGCCTCGGATGGTATTATCTTCCTTCAGAAAGATTTTTACTTTTTCTTCTCGTAGGCATATAGATCTTAGTCCTATAAGGGATGAAATTGATTGGATGCTGGACTTCAGTTTTGTCAGGGCTGTTGCAATTCTAATTCACCTCTACTCCTAGGTCATTGTCCTTTGTGGGTTCCATTTTTTATTTATTTATTTTTTTTGAGACAGAGTGGCACTCTGTTGCCCAGGCTAGAGTGCTGTGGCATCAGCCTAGCTCACAGCAACCTCAAACACCTGGGCTCAAGTGATCCTCCTGCCTCAGCCTCCAGAGTAGCTGGGACTACAGGCATTTTTTCTATTTTTAGTTGCCTGGCTAATTTTTGTTTCTATTTTTAATAGACACGGGGTCTTGCTCTTGCCCAGGCTGATGTCGAACTCCTGACCTCAAGCAATCCTCCTGCCTCGGCCTCCCAGAGTGCTAGGATTACGGGCATGAGCCACCATACCCGGCCTCTGGGTTCCAATTGAAAACTCGAGGTGTTTATGAGGGATACACCTTCTTGGTGGACTCTGAAATCCAATTTTTATACCCCAGCTTCATAACACTATCAGATGCTCTGCTCAGCTGCTTAGCCTTTTTTTGAGAAACAGCATAAGCCGTGAGGGGGAAAGCGGCAGCTGAATATGGGGCTTACCTTCCCATATTTCCATTCTCCCTGGAATCTTGACCCCTCGGTTCTCTAATGCCTTCAAGTACACACACACACATGCATATATATATATATATATACACATAAGAATTTATTTTGTTTAGCTCTTTTAATAATTCCCAGAAAGAGGGTTGGTATTCAACAAGCTAGTCCATAATTAGTGGAACTGGAAAACCTTTGCTTATGTTGCATTTTTCGGTGGGCAGGAACTATGCTTTATTGTTCTCTGTAGTGCCAGGGCCTCTTTTGCTTTAAGTTCTCAACAGACACCACCTAATAAATGAATAACAGTTTATAAATTACTTTCACTTTTGTTATCTGAAGCTATAGGCAGAGAAAGAATTGCCATTCTGTAGTCTTAGAAATTGGACCCAAAGAAGACTTGACCAGAAGTCCCCTGACTAAGGTCTGCTGAGATCCAGTGGTCTACCTGGGTCTTAACCGGAACCAGAGCAGTGCTTGTCCTCACTCTGCCAGATGGCACTGTGGTATAGTGGTTAAGACATGGGCTTTGGCATCAAACAGACCTGAGTTTAAACCCCAGCTCTGCCACTTACCAATTGTGTGGCCTTGGACAAGTTGTGTGAGCTCTCAGAGTTTTTGATTCCTCATCTGGTAGAGTAGAGATGAAAATAACAGGAGCTACTCAGGATAGGGCCATTGTGAAGATTCAGTGAGGCAACACGAATAAAGTGCTTGACAGAAAAACTGGATTGGTAAACAGGAATTGTTATTTAAAGGAGGATTAGCACAGACAACAAGTTGCCTTTTCCCAGCTTTCTTGCTGTAAGTTTCAGGGTATCACAGCAACCAGGGATATCTCACCACCTTTTCCTTTCTGAGGGCTGGGGGCTCCACTCCTGGAGGATCATGGTTTCCCTCAGGCAGAGCTCAACATGCCTCCCCAGACCTGCCGATAATCTCACACCCATGAAGGCAGGGGTTGGGGACATCCGTCACTGCTGAGGAGTCCTCTGGACCCCGCCGCCTCCTGCTGAAGGTCTCCCTAAATTCCGGCTGTCTTGGGTGAAGGGAGAATCAGCAGCCCTGATATCAAGGGGGTGGGGCTGAAGGGCCGCAAATCTTTCTCTCCCACTAGTCCCCAAACATCCATGTGGCAGAGTAGTTAAGAGCGCAGATGAGTTCAAATACCAGCACCTCTGCTTCCCAGTTGTGGGATCTTGGCTAAATCCCTTAATTTCCCTGACTCAGTTTTCTCATCTGTGTAATGGAATTGGTAACAAACCCTACTTATAGAACTGTTTAAATGAGGCACAATAAATGGTACTTCTTATTTTTTCTCCTGTGATTTTTTCCTGCCAGAATATGTAAGGAAGTGGTACAGCCAGAACTAGAACCCGTGTCTTCAGACTCTCCCTTTCCCCACCTTTGCCCGTACCACCCATAAAATTGCTCATGCTTTGAGGTTAATGCAGTGCTTCCCAACTTTCCCCGTCCCAATCCGTGACAACAGTTGGATACGTGCAGGGCTGATCTTATGAGGCTGTTTGAGGCCTATGACTGTCCCAGCAGGGATGGGGGCTCCTGCTGCCCCAGGCTCCACCTGGACACTTATGGCCTGAGAGCACTGTATCTCAGCATATTTGTAACTTGTCACTGTCCCCCAGCTGGGGACCTTAGGGTTAAGAGCCAGCACTTTCATTGCCCAGCAGTGACACATTAACCCATTGTTGATAAATCAGTCCTGGACCAGTTACTCAGTCTCCTGGTGCGAGTCCAGAGGCCAGAGACCAGAACACAAAAATTGGGAAGAAAATCAGATGTCAGCTCCAGTCCAGACACTGCCTCAACTCACTGTGTGACCTTGGGGAAGTCGTCCCCCTTCTCTGGGATTTACATTTTTGTCTGAAGCAGAAAGGAGTTAACTGAGGAAAGATCCATGAGGTCTCTTCTAACTCTGACATTCTAAGAAATCAGGGATTCTACGAATTCCCCGCTGCTTGGCCGTGTTCTGTTCCTGGTAATCTGGTTCCTGTAAGTGTAGAAAACGGTACTTTCCCTGACTGTGCGGGTGATCTCTCCACATGGTACTGGCTGGTCTCTGAAAATGACTCCTGTCCGGCCCAGACAGAGGGCAGAGCCACACCTGTCCCCTGCCCCCATCAACCAAATCCTCTGAATCCTGTGTGTTCAGCTTCCTCCCTCCCACCACACTAGCCCCTGGGGAAAGCAGCATCCTCAGTTTCCTGAATCTCGCCTTCTGCTCACAGCTCCCTGGGGTTGCACTGTCGCCTGGGGCAATACGGAAAGCCATGAGGGGGGACTTGGCAAAGGAGCAGCAGCTTCCCTGCAGGAGGGGGTAGGGACGTGAGGGAAGGGGAGTGGGGGGTGCTGGAGGCAGCTCTTGAGGAGTCTGGGTTGCCACACTCTGGAGGGGCTGGACTTGGCCTTGTGGGCAGTGAGGACACACCAGGGCCTTTTGGCTCCAGGGAAGGCGAACTGGAGCAGAGAGAGAGAGATTGGGGGATTTTAGAGAAATGCAGGTCAAAGGTAATGACATAGCAGTGGGGTCAGCGAAGAGGAGATATTTAGAAGGTAAACAGGCAGACTGAGAGACTGGGTATCCAACCACAAATCTGACTGCATCACTGTGCTGGGCGACTGGGATGATGCTGTCATAGGATGGAGGGACTTTCTGGTTTGTGGGTATGCGGAGAAAGGACCCAAGGGGCATAGAGAAAATGGTGTCAGTCTGTAGAGACAAACACATTAAAATCTCTCCAATGGTGCTTTGTGCTCTGTACAACTTTCTCTCCAGCGGTCGTCTCAACACCCGCGCATCATCATCTCTGTTTTGCAGATGAGGAACTTGAGGTATAGGCAGAACCAGCACCTCGAATTCCAGTTTCCTGGCTCTCGGCCCAGAACCTGACCCTAGAAGACTGCTTGCCGGAAGTGGCTGGCAGGAGGAGGAGGTGTGGAGAAGCCCACCCTTGCCCAGCTGCTGCCCCTCTCCTTTCCCTGGACTCCCCCATATCCCCAACCCTGCCACCAAACGGTGGTGTAGGACCCCTTCACTCTCTTGGCCTCAGCCTTGCTTTATGTCATATGAAGAGGTGGCTGGGGCCAAGCGAAGGTTTTCAACATTTCAAACACAAACAGGGGAAACTTTTTTTTTAAAGACAATGGAATCTTTATTTTTTATTATTATTTTTTAATTTTTTAGTTGCCTGGCTAATTTTTTCTATTTTTAGTAGAGACAGGGTCTCGCTGTTGCTCAGGCTGGTCTCGAACTCCTGGCCTCAAGCAGTCCTCCAGCCTCAGCCTCCCAGACTGCTACGATTACAGGCGTGAGCCCCTGTGGCTGGCTGATGATGGAATCTTATATGAATCACTGAAATGAACTCCAATGGAAATGAACCTTCCAAGCTGAAGCAGAGATGGTGGGTTCAGAGGCAATCTGGTTGGACAGTTTTCCTGCTTGTTCCCTGTCCCCACGCCCATCATTTGGCAGCCTCCATGACACTTCCAGAATTCCCAGGGTTGCATGGCCCACAGTTTGCAAACTACTGGACTAGCAGACTCCTGCTCAAACATCCTGGAGCAGGGGATCTCAGCCCGGGTCCACTGATAGAATTCAAAATGTCTCTGAACTTGGAAGGAAAAAAATTCCATCTTTATTTTCACTAATCTCTAACTCAAGTAAAACATTGTGTTCTGTTGTGAATGTAGGCAATGAACCACAATAGTATCGGCAGTTCCTGTGACTGTGTCACCAGAAGAAATAAGGTATTTTCATGTCACATTACAGTTGGTGCCGGTCTTTCCAAATATCATTTATGCTCAGTATTACTTTTAAATTACAATAGTTATCATATTTGCTGCCGGATCTCATTTTTAACGTATTAATAAACAAATGTATGTTATTGTAGCAAACATCTAAAACATACCTTGATAACTGTATTTTTATATGGTAGGTTTCCTTTGTCATCCTATGCATTTTATTTTACGTGTTTAAAAACATTCCGAAAAGGGGTCCATAGGCTTCATTGGATTGCCGAAGGAGTCCATGGCATCAGTAAGGTTAAGAACCCCTGTCCTAGGACTTCTATTCAGAAGAGAGGGAGCTGGAATCTTGCTGAAGGCTGCCAAAGAGGGTATGTAGGGCCTAGGATCCCTGGAGGCCCCTCTGTTCTGATATGTGCTCTCTGAGCCTGAGGAAAATAAGACAGGAAATTGGGGCAGGAGCAAAGGGACTCTGAGAAGTGGAGCAGATGCCAACAGGCCAGGCCGGCATGGCTCAGTCTAGGGGCACAGAACTGAATTCCTTAGCCCCCGCTCCAGCCAGGCTTCTCAGGACTCCTGGGTCCCAGTCTTACTTCGGTCATTTCCTCTCCTGGCCTCAGTTTTCTTCTCTGAGCTAATACAGTGGAAGCAATGGTGGCTTCAAGGTCAGGAGATGCCCTGCTTCTGTGCCCCTGCCTTGCCTTGCTGTGTAACTTTGGGCAATTCATCTCGCCTTCCCAGATCAGTTTTCATATCTGTGTAATGAGGAGGTTGGCCAGCTCAGGGTAGCAGATTTCCTTGGCCATGCCCGCAGCAGACATTGCTTATAGATTTCTGAGTCTGATTGTTCCATGCCCACATGTAGTTCAGAAGCCTTTTCAACACTCTACAGATCGATTGGAATTGGCAATTGAAGGGAAACCTATTTGCTGTTATTATACTACATGCTCTATATCTAAGGCACCACCCACATTTCCATCTCTGATACTCCATGGCTCTAAAGATTGGATCTCAGAAACCCAAAGTAAGACACTAGATAGGCGTGAAGACCTATAAGGAAGGGTATTTCTTGGCAGGGTAGGGTGACTTATGCCTGTAATCCTAGCACTCTTGGAGGCCAAGGCGTGAGGATCGCTTGAGCTCAGGAGTTCGAGACCAGCCTGAGCGAGACCCCATCTCTATTAAAAATAGAAAAATTAGCCAGGAGTGGTGGTGCATGCCCGTAGTCCCAGCTACTTGGGAGGCTGAGGCAGGAGGATCACGTGAGCCCAGGAGTTTGAGGTTGCTGTGAGCTAGGCTGATGCCATGGCGCTCTAGCCGGAGCGACAGAGTGAGACTCTGTCTCAAAAAAATAAATAAATAAAAATTAAAAAATTGAAATGATAAAAAAAGGAAGTCTATTTCTGACCCATGGGAGGAGGTGTGTGTGTATGTGTGTGTGTGTGTGTGTGTAGGACAGAAAGAGAGAATGTTCTCGGATGGGCTATGTACTTTCTCTCATGTAACCTATAGCAAAAATGGGATAAAAATAGGACACTCAAATGCCGGAATCTCAGCAGGGCTCCTCATGGTTCAACCAGGCTTCTTGGAACAGATGAATAGAAGCATGTGGAAGTCAGACTTTTTGATCAATGTGGTGGGAATTGGCACCCTACCAGGATTGGTGCCACCGGGACCTACCTGTCTCCAACGGTCCTATGTCACAAGGAACATCAGGCATGCAGTGCACTGATGGCGACCAAGAGTGAATAACATGGGACACTCCTGGTATAATTTACACAGACTCAGATCACACACAGCCAGGGGGCCAAGATGTGGATGTGCTGGAGACTTGTGGCTTCTCCCTAACCAATGCAGAAAGCCACTAAGGAAGTTATTTCCGGGTACAGCTAGCCCGGGTTATAGCTGAAGCCCAGACAGGTGATATAACTTACTTAATGTCAGGGCCGGTTCAAGCTAGCAATAGGACCAGGGCCCAGGTACAAAAATAAGGAGTAGCATGCAATGCACAGGTTGGATAACCTCAGGCCTGGGGGGCCAGGCTGGTATCATAAGTGAGAAGGTGGGCTGGGTAGTAGTAGGAAGTGTGGGGACTGCAGCAAAGCAGAGGTCACATGCCCTGCTGAAAGGCAGCAGCTAATAATCAGTTCAAGTTGATCGTTGGCATATGAGAATGTGGATCTATGGTGCCAGATCACTTCCGATTTTTAAAGAGAAGTCAGAATCTAGATTTTTATATTAAATATCTCATTTTCAAATGTTGCCATCTAAATTTTTTAAATATTAAAAAACCACTGCGTAGGCCAGACAAAATACATCTGACGACTACAGTCTTTAGCCCAATTTGCAACTTCTGGTGGATTGGGTAAGAGTTCAGTGTCTGGATTTAGACATGTGAAGATCTGAGTCAAAGTTTCGCTGCTTGTTATCTGAGTAATCTGAGCCTCAGTACTGTCACCTGGGTAGTGGGAATAACAGGATGGACTACTGAGAGGATTCAATGAGGTGATGAGTTTAAAACATCTAGCACAATTGTCAGCCCACAGTAGGTGCTCACTAACTGTAGCTACTCCACTAAAGTGCCTCTAGCTTCTTGGTAATGGGAGGAACCCCCAACCCCGACTGCACCCCAGTCCACCCACCTGAAACCTATCTTTTTCCAAGGTCTGGGTGCTCAATGTCCCTGGAACTCTAACTCAGATATCCAAGGCACTCAAACATGCTCACACACACCCTGCATCTACCCTTGGGAGGATTTAGAGATGCCAAGGCTGGTTACCAAGGAAAAGTGTTTAGGAGGCTTCCCTGGGGTTCAGCTGCAACTTTCCAGTGTTGGTTAGAAGAGAGGCTTGTCGCAGAGCAGGGGTCTGGCTCACATGACCCTTCAGCGGCCATAGAGTTTTTTTTTTTTTTTTTTTTTTTTTGAGACAGAGTCTCACTCTGTTGCCCTGGCTAGAGTGAGTGCCATGGCGTTAGCCTAGCTCATAGCAACCTCAAACTCCTGGGCTCAAGCGATCCTACTGCCTCAGCCTCCCGAGTAGCTGGGACTACAGGCATGCACTACCATGCCCGGCTAATTTTTTCTATATGTTTTTAGTTGTCCAGCTAATTTCTTTCTATTTTTGGTAGAGACGGGTTTTCGCTCTTGCTCAGGCTGGTCTCGAACTCCTGAGCTTAAATAATCCGCCCGCCTCAGCCTCCCAGAGTGCTAGGATTACAGGCGTGAGCCACTGCGAATGGC